>BQKN01060288.1:6973-25052 GCA_022839385.1 Asparagus kiusianus
TTCTGGATACAGGTGCTTCTCATCTCTTGGTTTCTCGCGATGTTGCTAGTAGGTTGAATCTTAAGATCACCAAGGAAGGGGGTGTCATCAAAGCTGTCAATTCAAATCCCACTCTTATCGTTGGCGTGGCTCAGAAGGTGGATGTGAACATCGGAGAATGGTGCGGCCAAGAAGACTTGACGGTCGTGACCATGGATGACTTTAACGTAGTGCTTGGCTTGGAGTTTTTGGACAAGGTAAAGGCCGTGTTGGTTCCATATACCAACACAATGTGCATCCTAGAGGGCAAGGCATGCACAGTTCCGATCAAGCGCGAGAGTGTGACTTCTAAAATGCTCTCGGCCTTACAAGTGTCCAAGGGAGTCCGTCGACATGAGCCAACTTTCATTGCTACAGTTAAGGTAGAGGAAGACTCACACCAGGGAGAAGATGTGCCCAAGGAAATCCAATGTGTCTTGGAGGAGTACCAAGACATTATGCCCGCTAAGCTACCTAGTAAGCTTCCACCTAGAAGAGAGGTAGATCACAAGATCGAGCTTGAGTCTGAAGCTCGTCCCCCAGCCATGGGTCCTTATCGCATGGCGCCACCGGAGTTGGAGGAACTTCGGAAACAACTGAAGGAATTACTGGATGCTGGATACATTCGCCCGTCCAAAGCTCCATATGGTGCCCCGGTATTGTTCTAGAAGAAGCATGATGGGTCATTGCGGCTATGCATCGACTACCGGACATTAAACAAGATCACGGTGAAGAACAAGTATCCCATTCCTCTGATTGAGGACTTATTCGATAGATTGGGGCAAGCAAGGTACTTCACTAAGCTTGACTTGCGCTCGGGATACTATCAAGTACGGATTGCTGAAGGAGATGAACCAAAGACGACATGTGTAACCAGGTACGGCTCTTATGAATTCCTGATTATGTCGTTCGGTCTCACTAATGCTCCATCTACATTCTGCACCATGATGAACAAACTGTTGGAGCCTTTCCTAGACCATTTCGTGGTGGTCTACTTGGACGATATTATGATTTATAGCCAAACCATAGACGAGCATGTGGAACACTTGAGGCAGGTATTCCAGACGCTTAGAAGTAATAAACTCTATGTGAAGAGAGAAAAGTGCTCGTTCGCATAGGAGTAGGTGGTCTTCTTAGGCCACATCATTAGAGGAGGCAAAATTCGCATGGATCAAGCTAAGGTGCGAGCCATACTTGAGTGGGAGCCTCCTACCAAGGTGACAGAGCTACGATCATTTCTGGGCTTGGTGAACTACTATTGAAGATTTATAAAGAGCTACTCAGCATTGGCGGATCCACTGACAGACTTGCTGAAGAAAAATCAGGAATGGGATTGGAGTTCAAAATTCTAGAGGGCATTCAAACCTTTAAAGAGAGCTATGATGGAGGAACCAGTTCTCGCTCTTCCCAACTTTAGCAAGCCCTATGAAGTGCACACTGATGTGAGTGACTTCACAATTGGAGGGGTGTTGATGCAAGAAGGACACCCTGTGGCCTACGAGAGTCGAAAGTTAAACGACACCGAGAGGTGGTACACCGTTCAAGAGAAGGAGATGACGGTCGTGGTCTACTGTCTCAGAGTTTGGAGGCATTACCTACTTAGGTCCAAATTCGTAGTAAAGACAGACAATGTGGCCACCAGCTATTTCCATACTCAGAAGAAGTTCTCTCCTAAGCAGGCACGATGGTAGGATTTCTTGGCAGAGTTTGACTATGTGCTCGAGTACAAACCGGGAAAAATCAACTTAGTGGCAGATGCGTTAAGCCGGAAGACGGAACTTGCTGCTATGATAAGTCGTCCTTGGAGCACCTTACTTGATTGTATTAAGGAAGGTTTGTCTCATGATCCTACAGCCAAGAACATGGTGGACTACGCAAAACAAGGCAAAACTCGAAGGTTCTGGCTAGAAGGAGACCTGCTTTATACCAAAGGGAGACGGGTGTACATGCCATTGTTCAGGAATCTAAGGCGAGAGATCCTTAAAGAATGTCATAACTCTCAATGGGCGGGACATCCAGGTATGCACAGAACTCTAGCTCTTGTAGAAGAGATGTATTATTGACCTCGCATAAGGGATGATGTTGAGGCCTATGTGAAGACTTGTCTTGTGTGCCAACAAGACATGACAAAGCAGAGAACGTCGGCCGAACTGTTAGAACCATTACCTATTCCGGAGAGACCTTAGGAAAGCATTTCTATGGATTTCATCATGGGTCTACCTAAGTCAGGTGGATACAGCATTCTTATGGTGGTGGTTTACCGATTCTCTAAATACGGTATTTTCATTCTAGCCCCAGCCAAATGTTCAGCCGAGGTAGCAACACCATTATTTCTAAAGCACGTGGTGAAGTATTAGGAGCAACCAAAGTCCATCGTAAGTGATCGGGATGGTCGCTTCACAGGAAGGTTCTGGACGAAACTCTTCAAACTCATGGGTCAGATCTAAACTTCTCCACTAGCTTCCACCCTCAGACAGATGGCCAGACGGAGCGGGTAAATGCCTTGTTGGAGGTATACTTGAGACACTATGTGAGTGTCAACCAGCATGATTGGGCAAAGCTACTGGACATAGCCCAATTCTCCTACAATTTGTAAAGGAGTGAGTCTACAGGGAGGAGCCCATTCGAGATCGTCACAGGTCAACAACCACTCACTCCAAACGCTATTGCTACAGGTTATAAGGGAAATAGCTCAGCCGCTTACCGATTTGCCAAGGGGTGGCAAGATCAGAATGAATTGGCACGCTCGTGCTTGAATAAGGCGGCAAAGAAAATAAAGAAATGGGCCGACAAGAAGCAAAGACATGGAGTATCAAGTTGGAGACTTGGTCCTTGTCAAGCTTTCTACATTGGATCGCTTTCTTCATTGACATCATCGTTCTCTTAAGTAACTGTTTTTCGATTACAAAAGATCCGGTCTTTTTATAAGATCCGGTTATAACGAGATCAAAGAAAAAATAAAATAACAAAAATTACAACTTTTCTTATTTGTCGAACAGATCGCAAGATCCTATTTTGCAGTCTCTTGCTTTTGTGGGTTCTTCGCCTGCGCCGGGGTTAATCCGTAGACCACCACGCGATCTAGATCCGGTCGGATCTACACGATATGACGGGTATTATTTTGCGAAGGAAATAATAGCCGGGGGGATTAATTCACCAAGGAAATAATCGCCTGAAGTAATCGAAATTGACCAAGCAAAATCGATACTCTTCTCGGGATCAAAGACCAAGCTTTGATCCGGAGGATGATCGTGTAGATCTCAGATACGATCCCTCTCGAACTCCTACCTTATTTGACGTGGATGATCGCCGAGCACCTGATCTGAAAAGTCCAAGTCTTCAAAGTCCCAAAGCTTCAATCTTTTTAAGTTTTGAGCCTTCAATCCAGCAGAGCTTCGCCTCCAAAAATTCCAACCTTTTAAAAATGAGCCTTCAGATCTATTTATAGGCTCAGATCTGTGCCTGTGGATCAGGTGGCTGAGGCACCGAGCCACCAGAAAGTGACCGAGGCATCGAGCCACCAGAAAGTGGCCGAGGCACCGAGCCACCTCCTGGTGGCTCGGCCACCAAGACACCTCCTGGTGGCTCGGTTTTGGCCGAGCCACCAGGTGGTGGCTCGGCCACCTAGAGGTGGCTCGGTTGTCGAGCCACCTTGGTGGCTCGCCGAGCCACCAGGTGGTGGCTCGGCCATCGAGCCACCTAGAGGTGGCTCGGTTGCCGAGGTGGCTCACCGAGCCACTAGGTGGTGGCTCAGCCACCGAGCCACCTAGAGGTGGCTCGGTTGCCGAGCCACCTCGGTGACTTAGCTTTTTCCGAGTCTTCCAGGTGTTTAGTGTTTTACCTCTTTGTCCGTTTTCCGATTTTGCAGTTAATCCGAACCTCATTGTTGATCTGGACTCTGATTTGTTGATCTGAATCCTGATTTGGCAGTCCAGATCCTGATTTGGTAGTAAATCCGATTTGGTGTTCGAGTTTGAGTTCGGATCCGATCTTGATTTGATCTTGACTCGTTCGAGTCCGTTCCCGATCTTGATTGATGTGGTGGACTCTACGGTTAGATGATTTATTGATTCATCGACCCGTTAGCTTGATTAGGCACGTGATTGGAAGTATTCCGTTGTTTGCGTGCGATTCGTTAACCTCGTTGCCTCGTTAATCCGCTTCGTTGCGTCTTACTTGGCTTCGATGTTGTGGTTTAACAATCATTCTTGGATTCATCGCCCGATGGTTCATTGGTTTGTCGAATCACCGTGTCGAGCTGTGTTAAGGGACCTATAAGCAGTTTTATACGCCTACAAGGGCTACACAAGAGCTTGATACGCAAGTATGATGGCCCATTTCCAATCGAGAAGAGAGTGGGGAACGTGGCTTACAGGGTAAAGCTTCCCCCAACCGTGAAGTATCATCCGGTCTTCCATATGAGCATGTTAAAGCCATATCATCAAGATACGGAAGATCCAGATAGAGGAAAGTCTAGTCGAGCACCAACAGGGATTCGTATGGAGTTTGACAAGGAGGCTAAAGAAATTCTTGCGGATAGGACGGTTCGTGAAGTCAACAACCACCCAAGGTTAGAGTACTTTATGAAGTAGAAAGGCTTACCCGACGGTGAGAATAGTTGGGAACCTATGCGATCCTTGTGGCAGTTTGAAGACTTGATCGAGAAGTTTCGCCAGGAGAAGACTACGCGATGAGGGCATCGCTTGGATAGGTGGGGGAGAATGTCACGAACCGCCCCATTTTTGGCTCAATTGGGTACATTTGGACTCATTTATTCATGGTTGGGTCCATGAAGATCCTAGGGTTTTCTAGAGTTTTCTTGGATAATAAAGGTATGATAAATATCTTGTACTAGAAGCTTCTAGGAAGTCTCATTAAAATATCTAAGGACCATTGTCAAAGCTTCTAGAAAGTCCCATGTAAATATCTAGGGAGATATTTTAGGAGAAGAGTCTAGAGACTCAATCTTAACCATTGATTGTAAGAACAATCTAGAAGGCTAATCATAGCCATCCATTGTAAGCTAGCATTGTTTATAAATAGGGGCTAAGGTATTTCATTTGTATCAAGCAAGAGTTGCTAAGCAATAAAGCAATAAGAGCTTCCACTTCCACTCTTGAGTGTTCTCTTCCCTTCTCTTGAGTGAGTGTTTAAGGGATTAGGCTGACTTAGCCATTCTAGTGAGGGAAAGAGTGACTAAGTGCCGCACGGGTTCGAGTGAGGTTTGTAGTGAAAGAATCAGCCCGTGACACCTACCCCTCGAACTATTGGATTTTTCCTTAATACATTGTTAAATATTTTTTGTCTCGTTTTGCCCTCTAAACTATTAATATAGGATCATAGTAGCTTACCCCGTAAACTATGTTCAATCCTACCTTACACCCTGAAACTATTTTATTTTATGGGGGTTTCCTATAAAATTATGCTAATAAAATAATATTTTTTTAGGGGGGGTGTTTTTTTGGGTGGTTGTGGGAGAGGGGTCACCCAAACAGCGAATCTAATAATTCAAGAGGTATGTAGACACTAAAATTAGTTTATGGGGGTAAAAAGAGACAAATCTAACACTTTAAGGGGTAATAGGGACTGAGACCTATTTTTTAAAACATAATAATAGCAAGGTTCACCCCCTAGAAACCACCTTATAATAGAGCCACTATCTATAAACCACCTTTTATACGTAAACCATAATGGTTTTTTCCCCAATCAGGACTGAATGCATTTTACCTACCAGCACCTCTCTTAGTACACAAGGAAAGACCAAGCAACAAGAGCAACTTTAGGTAAGTCATGAGAGCCACCCCATAGGAATCTCCTGCATAACTCTTCAACTTCGAGCAAAACAGTTTTAGGAAAAATATAAGCACTAGTCCAGAATACTTGAACCCCAATTAAAAGCACTTTCATCAACTGTAACCATCCAGAGTGAGTTAGCTTCTTTTACCTCCTAAGATTTTGATCTGTTGTAACCATCCACAATGCTTTTTTATTGTTAATTAAAATTTGTTACTGTTCTATGTAGATACGATCTTATATCATAGAAAGGAGAGTATACTCAAGATGGTCTAACCAATATTGGGGAATTCAAGCTACTCAACCACTGTCAAATATGAACCCTCTGTGGAATTTTCCCTACCGGATCCTGTGTTAAGACAATAGAAAGAAGAATTCACAGCAAATTAAAAATTACAAGAAAAAAAGAGAACACCGAGTTTTAACGAGGTTCGACAACTTGTCTACATCCTCGGAAGCCACACAAATAATTTCCTTTATATCAAAGAAGATTACAAGCTTGCAAAGAGAAGATCATAAATTTAAGATCTCTCAAAAGAGAAGCAACAGAAACTATCTGTTCTTCTTAAAGGTGTGAGATTTTACAACCTGTAAAATCTTCTCTCCTAAAAAAACCTGTTAGATCCTTTGTTTGATAATGATTTACAAACACCATTATTAGCGCTAATTGTTTATTGAGATATATTGTAGATCATATATCATTAGCACATTTTATGGAGGATTGGATGGAAAATGAGATATAACGATAATATCTAAGGAGGTGGAGGCAAAATGATGAAGCAATGCTTTCAAGAGCACCATATGCATAAGAAGCTTCATCTACTCAAGAGCAAATATCAAGACTCAAGTCATGTATTTCTATGTAAGAAATATTTGCTATTTTATTTTTCTCTCTAGTACTTAATGTAGGCAAGTAATTTGTTGATTACATTTGAAGCTCATGGGATATCACACTTACACACTTTCAAAACTCATATTTGGTACTTTTGCTAAAATGATGATTTTCACATATACGAGGATCTTTTTTACAAAATTCCTTTTCAAACAAGTTTATCAAAATGTTTATAAACTATTCCCAAAGTTTTATATTTTTTGAAATTTATTTACTATTTTTAACAGAGCCTTGAAACTTAATTTCAAAATTAATTCAGGCTGATAACCTGTTATCAGTCGATTGATGTGTCGACTGATAAAACTGCCTGTAATCATCAAAAGTTTCTGTTCTGTTTTGGTCGACTGACTAGTCGACTGACGAGTTGTCAGTCGATTGAAAGTGATCATCAGTTGACTGATGAGCTAGTATTTGAATACAACGTTCAGCTCATCAGTCGACCGATACTTCCCGTCAGTTGACTGATAAGCAGTCTAATGGTTAGTTTTTTACAGAATCTGTTTCTTAATTTTTGGGGGATTTCTACAGATTCTTTGGGGTTTTGGCTGTTGTCTTCTCTTCCTATAAATATCTAACAACCCCAACTACGTTAGTAACCAAGCTTTTATTACAAATCTTTTGTGTTTGGGTTTATTGTTTTCAAAGAGCTTCAACTTTCATTTGCTTTTACTATTTCAAAGCCCACATCCCAAGCTTCAATTGCAATCTCCTCTCTTGCCATAGGGCTACTGTAAAGAGAGAGCTTTTTTTTGATTTTCTACTGTTGTGAGCTTGATCTCGTGGAGATCTACTGTGTGGTTATGAGATCTCGGTGGAGATCGTTGTGTAGAAGAAGTTCTGACTTTTAAACCAGGTGTGTAGTGGATTTCTCCTCGAGAGTAGGGAGCGGGGACGTAGGTCAGTGGACCGAACCTTGTGAACATACTGCGTGTCATCAATTGGCTAACTATCTCTATCCTTACTCTCTTTTATTGTCTTTGCATTTCATATTTGTGTGTGGTTTTTTGAAATATCTTTTAATTGCATATTATTTGTCCATAAACCCTATTCACCCCCTAGGGCCTTTAAATTGGTATCAGAGCAAAGGTCTCTACTATTGTTAGGCTTAAAACCCTTGGACAAAAAATCATTATGGAGGCTTCAATGAATATGCATATGCTAGAAGGACAATCCACCACAATGCCACCCCTCTTCACCGGTAGCAACTTTGCCTATTGGAAGGCTAGGATGAGAATTTATTTGTAATACATTGAACTTGACATCTTAGAAATCATAGAAAAGAAATATGTCAAAAAGGATAGTAGTAAAATGATCGAAGGTGAAAGAAACCTAGCCAACCTTAACATTAAAGCCGTGAATGCACTAATTTGTGGTCTTACCCCCAATGAGTACAAGAGAGTTTCTACATGTACAACCGCACACAAAATTTGGGAGAAGTTATGACCCATGAGGGAACCCCCCAAGTGAAGAGTCTAAGATTAGTGGACTCATGCATGATTATGAACTATTTAAAATGCTTCCAAGTAAATCTATTGACTCTATGTTTTCTCGGTTCACTAATATTATAAATGAATTGCATAGTCTTGACAAGGTATTGTAGAATCAAGAGATGTGCTATAGAATTCTTCGCTCTTTGACGCCGGCTTGGGAACCTAAAGCTACGACCATCGAAGAAGCACATGATCTATCTACTCTCACTCTTGATGGACTTATTGGCAAGCTCAAGGTCCATGAGAAGAAGGTTAAGGAGAAGGAAGCATCACCCCCAAAGGCAACCGAGGAGCCACCCTAAAAATCAAAGTCCATAGCTCTCAAGGGAGCAATTGACGATTCATCCTCCTCGGATAGTGAAGATGATGTCTCTAGAGAAGTGGCACACCTTTCTAGAAGGATATCAAGACTAATCAAAATGAACAAAAATTTCAAAAATCAATCTAACAACAAATTTCCTTCCCGTATAGGTAAATGCTTCGAATGCAATGAACCGGGACACTTAGCCAAGAATTGTCCCAAGCTCAAGGAGAAGTATTTGAAATACAAGAAGAAGAAGGCTATGTATGTCGGTTAGGATGAGTCCGAACCAAGTGATTCAGATAGTGATGATGAGGGCGCCAAGATTGCTCTTCAAGACCAGAATATTTGTTTCATGGCTCATGAAGATGAGGTACAATCCGAAACCGAAAGTGAATCTCTCTATATGCAATGTGAACTGGAAGCGGCTTTAGAAGAATTAAATTTTGAATTTATAAAATTAGCAAAAGAATATTCTTCATCCATAAAATTATATGTTTCTTGTGATTCTAAGTATGAGCAACTACAATCTTCTCTTGCTTTAAAAGATGAAATGATAGGAGATCTAGACTTTGAAAACAAACAACTAAGATCTAAAGTTGAGAGATTAGAGATTGAAAATAATAGAATTAAATCTAATCATGCTTACTCTAGTCATCATGTTAATAGAAAATAATATCAATCTCATGCTCCTACATACAAGAAAAGGTTTTTGTGCACATATTGTATGAAATATGGTCATATTTCTACTCATTGTAGGATTAAAAATAACATTGATCATTATGAGTTAATATGGGTACCCATGGGTACAAAAAATACTAACACTCAAGGACCCAAAGCTTGGGTACCTTAAGATTCTACAACTTGTTTATATGTAGGTAACGTCTCACACAAGACGTAAGGAGTTGTGGTACCTTGATAGTGGTTGCTCTCATCACATGACGGGCAATAAAGAATTATTTGTAACCCTATCAATGATTGAAAAAGGCAATGTCTCCTTTGGTGGTGGTGGTGAGAAAGGTAAAATTATAGGTATTGGTAATATTGGTAAGGTACCTTCTCCCATAATTGAGGATGTTTATTTTGTTAAAGGACTAAATCACAATATCCTTAGTATTAGTCAATTAAGTGACAAAGGCTTTGACATTTCTTTTAAACCGGATAAATGTATTGTTAATATGAATGATAAAATTATTTTTGTTTCTTTTAGAAGATCTAATGTTTATATTTTTGAGATGAATGAGCTAATAAATCAAGATATAAAGTGCCTTGTCGCGGTAGATGGGGATCCTTGGATTTGACATAAGAGACTTGGACATGCAAACATGAAGTTTATATCTAAGCTATCAAGGAAGAATTGAGTAGGAGGATTACCAAATCTATCTTATATTAAGGATTCTACCTGTGAGGAATGTGCCAAGGGTAAACAAACTAAAACTTCCTTCAAATCCATAAATGAGGTATCCACTTCTGAACCATTACAATTATTGTATCTTGATCTCTTTGGACCTATGTGTGTTGCCTCTCTATGAGGTAAACACTATGTTTTTGTTATTGTTGATGATTTCTCTCGTTTTACATGGATAATTTTTCTTGTTAATAAAGATGAATGCTTTGAAGAGTTTTCTCATTTTGTAAAAAGAATTGAAAATGAAAAAAATTTAAAAGTTGTTAAAATTAGAAGTGACCATGATAGAGATTTTCAAAATAAATTCTTTAATTATTTTTGTGCCTATCGTGGTATAACACATGTGTTTTCTGCTCCTAAAATACCCCAACAAAATGGTGTTGTTGAACGGAAAAATAGAACCATACAAGAGATGACACGCACAATGATAAACTCTTATGATTTGCTAAAATATTTTTGGGCAGAAGCCGTCAATACTGCTTACCACGTTTTAAATCGTGTTTTGATTAGACCTTCTTTTAAGAAAACTCCTTACGAACTCTTTTTTGGCAAAACTCCACATATTTGATATTTTTATATCTTTGGTTGTAAATATTTTATCTTAAATACTAAAGACCACCATGATAAATTTGATTCAAAAATTAATATTTCGTAGGCGTCTAAAAATGCCTATAGTTATCTATACGTAGCTTGAGGCAAAGAGAAGACGATGAACATCATCATTCGAGTCAAGAAGGATTATTCGAGTGGCCCGCACGCTTGTCGGTCAGCTCCAAGTACCATAAAGAAGCTAATGTGAGCATAAAGCAAGTTAGTCGGGAAACACCAAATGATAAGATGCACAAAATGGTGAAAAATATAAGTCCGGGAAAGTCGGAAAACACCAAAAAGCTCAAAAGAGCTCGGTACTCGCGTGGCGCACGGGTCATGCAAGGGTGACCCATGCTCATGCGGGTCACGGCTTGGTGACCCGCGGCCGTGCGGGTCACTGCAGGATGACCCGCAGCCGCGTGGGTCACAGCTTGGTGATCCGGGCCGCGCGGGTCACCGCAGGGTGACCCGTAGCCGCACAGGTCACCGCGTGGTGACCCGCGGTCGTGCGGGTTCGCAGTTAGTGACCCACGTGCGCGTAGGTTACTAGTTAGTGACCCGCGTGTGCGTGGGTCACTGCGGTCTGTCTTGCGCCCAAAACTACAATAACACTCAAAATGCGTTTTAGGCTGTTTCGATCGGTTTCTTCAGTTCCAGCATTTCCCAACTGATTGGATATAGGGGTGCTAAACCGTATCTGTATCCAAGAAAATATCTGTAATCGTATCCGTTAGGATACGAATATGGTTACTCAAATCTATAACCGATAGGATATGGTTACAGATATGGTTTTGTAGTGAAATATCTGTATCTGTATCCGAAATATTCGAATACATATTAGTCATACTCTTACAATAGTTTTGATTCTTAGATTATGGGTTTGTGGTTAATTTTGATGATCAATATGTCTAATCTTAACTTTTCAATTATAATGGACATATTAACAAACTCTTTTGTATCACATAAACTATGTTTTTCTCAATACTATCTAGTTTTCTCATATTTGTTTTGTATCTGTATGCATATCCGCTTATATATCCCCATGTATATCCGTAACCGTATCCGATTTTAGCGGATATGGTTATAAATTTTTCTTACCGATGTATATCTGTATCCGTATCCGTATTCGAGATGGGTAAGTAGATATGGATATGATAAACATCATATCCGAGCCGTATCTGGACCGAATGCATCCCTAATTGGATATCATCCAAAAACATGGTTAGACCGTTATCAATTGAAGATATGGCCAAATCTCTCATTCTTATCCAAATACCCCTCATTCGAAGCCCTATAAATACAAGCCTAGGGTCTTCTTGTAGTGGGGCGAATTATTATCAAGACGAGGAGGTGCCGCCAAACTTTAGAGCTAAGAGCCATGAATTTCAGCAAGGGCTAGTGAGATCCCGGTGAACTTCAGCATAAAGAAGGAGTCTTTGGAAGGATCTGAAGCCTATTTCCACCTTTCCTTGAGATTAGCCTTGGTCTTAATCTCGAGAAGAGTACTAATTTCGCTTGGTCGATATCAATACTTCAGCGAATACTTTCTTGGTGAAGTAGGAGCTCTGATTAATCATTCTATCAATCGGATCTGATCCGTAGGCGGTCCATGGATATCAACGTCTCTGGCATAGGTAAAGATCTCACACAAACAGAGACTAATAAATAGGATCTGTGTGTTATTTGAAAGAGATTGTAATTAGTTATTTCCATTGTGTAAAAGTCTTATAAAAAGACTAACTTTTTGTTGAGTTTATTATAACGCCTGAAGTTGTAATAGATTCAATCACAATGAAGAAAATAATTTCTGACCCAAACACGCTGGCGACCATAGTGGGAGCCAACAGTCTCGCTGCGGAGACTGTCGTGTCGCAACCTCGGATCCAGATCTTGGTTGATAAAAAGGTCGAGTACGAGTTTGACCAACAGAAGTTCGAGGAATATCTGTCATCCTCCTCCAGATCCTCTGCCTTCGCAAGTGTAGGAAGATTAACGCCCCAGTTGCTGCTATAATCACGTCTTGCAACGTCCCTCCAGCCTCTAACGAGGCCGCATCTGCAGATCTGGACTCCTCCTCAATCAAGGTTATATTCGCTGGAGATGCGCCCACTTTATCGAAGAGAGCTCGCCAAAGGTAGCGCCAACGCCTCGCGTGCCAATTCGCCAAGGCTTTGGAGCCTACAGACGGGATCCGTTACGAAGCAGAGCTGAAATTCAAAGAGTGTCGAGCGCCCCAACAGCGGACGAATGAGCAACCCTCCAAGTCCTCAACAACTGAATGGATCCAAGTCAAAAGGACCCATTCAACTGTTGAAGAACGCATTCAGAAACCGCGTATTATTTGGGCACACACGAATTCTTGTGCAAAAGGCACAAAAGATGCAGAAGGAGAACATAATTAAGAAAAAAGAAAAACCGTGCCAAGTCTGCAGGCCGAAGCTCAAAACAGTGACCAAAACATCAAAAAATTAGAGTCACACCTATGTGACCCACCAGCCACGGGTCACCACGAGGTGACCCGGCCACTAGCGGGTCACCACGAAGTGACCCGGCAGCTAGCGGGTCACCCAGAGGTGACCCGGCAAGCGGCAGGTCACCACCAAGTGACCCGGCCCTCTGTGGGTCACTTCAAGGTGACCCGCACCAGACCCAAGCTAGGGTGACTCCCGTGATATTTTTTCTGATTCTATTGACTTCTGCTCCTACTCCAACTGGTCCAGTACCTTCGGCGAAGCCCCACGGTAGTGTGGACTTGTCTTGATTCAAATTAACGATGGCGGATCATCTAGGTCCTTTGCACGAGGATCAAGGTAAAGCTCTAGTAAAAGAACGCTTGGGCCTAGTGAATGGACCCCAAGTAACTCATCAAGCTGGGGGTCGCACACGCCCTCGCAACAATTTCAAGCCTTCTCATAAAGGGAAAACTCCAGTTTCCACCCGCCTAGGGGTACGTATCCAAGATCAGGAGCTCGTTGAGGTCCCACGCTCACAAAAGCATGGCGCCAAATGTGTGACTCTTGAGAACACCAACAAGGCAACAAGTCCTCAGAAGGAAACATGTTCGTCAGATGATGACATTATACCTGAGAAGTCATACCAACACACGATAGATAGTTCCGGTCATCATATTGATGAGTTGTACTATCAGGCTGGGGGTACGAACAGATCTCGAAAGAGAGATACCCGGGAAACAGACTTTCATTATCTGTGTGCCAAACTTATCAAGGTGGTATTATCAACGCGTAGCTACCCTAAGACCGCTCCACAGAGGGTCTTGGTATTCAAAAGGCTTTCATCTAAAGCATTAAATACTAAGCCAAGACGTTTCCGCAAGAAACGATCAGCCGTTCAAGATGACGAGCTTCCAAAAGTCATAATTAATATGGCTGATAGAAGAAAGTCAACTCGACCTTCTAGTTCTGACCTACTCATATCACATCGTCTAACCCGGTTATGATCGGGAACCATTAGACAAAGGGATTATCAGAGTATGCAGAGGGGATTACCCTCAGATGATGAAGCATCAGATGCCAACTCTGCAATCACTTCTGACAATACAGTATCCAGCCCAGGATAATCCCGTGATGCGCTTATGATCAACACCGAGCAAATGGTCAAAATCATCGAGGATGCTTTGTCTAAGCAAAAAGAGAACTTCAAGTTCAAATTGGAAATGGCCATGATGGGGATGGAGGAAGAGCATGACCAATAGATTCGGGCTCTGTCTAATCAACTTGGTGAATCCAGCTGTCGCAACATTGCTAACCAAGCAGATAGCAATTCAGATATGGATGAACACCTCGATGAAGACAACCCTCCGGCTAACCAAAATGCTGGGGGTGGCCCTACCGAAGACAATAACGCTGGGGGTGATCCAACTGAAGATGACAATGCTGGGGGTGACTGCATTGTTCCTCTTAGAAATCGTCCAAAGCATGATACATATGAGGATGAGAAGATGAAAGACCTCGAGAGAAAAATCAACGCTCTGATGTCTGCTCGAGGGGTGAAGAAGACCGGTATTCTGTGTCCCTATCTAAGAGAGTGGGAGTCGATCATGTATCCAGCGAAGTTCAACCAGATTAATTTCACGCCATTCGACGGGAAGGGCTCCCCCACTCAACACTTGATTTATTTTAAGTCCCACTTGGGAGTGATCTCTGGCAACTAGCCTTTGATGGTCCGATCATTCATTAGCACCCTTCATGGGTCTGCCTTCGATTGGTACCATCATCTCAAACCTTGAAGCATTAACGGCTGGGACGATATGAAAAGCTCATTCTTCAGTAATTTCTTTGATGACGATGCCGAGGTATCTATCAGGACACACTTTGAGGAGAAACAGAAGATGAAGAGATAGTTGACGACTTCATCAAGCGCTTCCGAAATAAGGCGATGAATTATCGAGATCCAGTCACAGAGGACTTCATCCTCCAAACCTGTCATAACAACCTATCTATTGATATTTTAGAAATTATGGGAGTATCACCGTTCAACACCTAGAAAGAGTTGAAGGTGTGTGGAGAGCAAGCCGAATGCTTTCTCAGAAGGAAGAAAGTCGAAAGAAGCCAACTGATGGCTAACCCTCTGAACTCAAGTTTCGTCTCTCGTGGTAAGGAGAAGGCACATGCAGCAGTTATTGATGTTAATCAGACGTCGTAATAACAACCCCGAAGATAGCAAAAGACTTTGGATCCAAGACTCTAAAAAGAGTACTCCTTCAAAGACAAAAATGTTCCATCCATTTTCGAATCCCTCCTTTAGAATAATAAGATCAATCTCCCACCTATCATAAATCAGGAGGAAGCGGACTTTGGATCCAAAGTACTGTGCGTACCACAGGAGGATCCTTCATCCCACCAAGACTTGCTTCACTCTCAAAAATAGCATCAAAACCTTAGTTGAAGCTGGCATCATAATGTTAACTTAAGCCGAATGAGAACGACGAACACTCCGAGGAGTACATGAGTATAAACTGATTCTCCATACTTCAACCAGTGCAGAGTCTAAACTGCTCCTTATTGCTCCAATGCCTCAAGACCCTAAACTATGTACACTCTGAAGAGTATACGAGTATAAATTGCTTCTCAATCCTCTAATGAGTATAAGAGGTTAAACTGCTTCTCTTTGATGGGAAGTTCATGGAGAATTTTATACATAATATTCTTAAGGATAACCCGATCAAGCAACTGACTACAATGTTAGACCCAGTTTTGTAAAAAAAGCTGGGGGTGGATAATTCATGTAACAGGAAATTCCCGGAAGACTTCTATATGGTGTATTCTTAGGGATAATCCGGTCACTACAAAGAAGTGATAAATGAGAAACTCTCACTCGGACTCTGAATGTTCAAGGGTGAAACACATCTCATTGTCGGGATCAATTCCACCAACTTCCAAGCACTCTTTTGCTGAGATGAGATTTGATCACTTCGTTGGATCAATCTCCCCTCATAAAAAACTCCCACTGGTATTGACGATTTACAATCTTTCACCAAAAAATCCCTCACCGATCAATTTAATTGATGGTGGGTTCACTAAAATTCTTCCTGGTTTAATCCACTCAAAATCCCGCTGTGTCTGTGCACTCAATGTTCCCATTATTAGAGTCCGGATATAATGCTTAGAATTTTAAGCTGCCAATCCTTGATGATTGTCAAACCCTTTCGTATTAAATTCTTATAACTTTACACCAAGAACCCCCACTGAGTGATCGGTACAAGTTAACACTCACACTGTGATTTGTACTCCAACTCCCACTGTCTACCTGGTCAAACCTTCCTACAATCCCCTCTCAATTCCTCTAATAAACGAGAGGTCTACGAATCAAGTGATCAAACCTTCCTACAGTTAGGATCGTCTCAAACCTCCCACTCGGTCAAACCACCCTACAGTTAGGGCCAAAGCCAAAATTCCCTCTGGATTCCTTACATGAACGAGAGGTCCACTTCCAAATCGAGCGATCAAATCTTCCTACTGTTAGGATCGCCTTAAACTCCTACTTGGTCAAACCTTCCTACAGTTAGGGCTAAAATAACAATTCACTCTTGATAAACGAAAAACCCACATTTAGTATGATAATTAAACCTTCCGACAGTTAAGATTATCTGAATCTTTTCGATTCTCGGAAGTGGAGATCACACTTTGAGTATCCTTTGTAACTGGAGATAGAATATAAAATTCTTTTTCTTTAGCTTTGGGAGATAGAATATAAAATTATTTCTCTCCCACATTGAGTTTGTCTTTACCCCAAAAGAAGACCTGGAGATAGAATAAAATTCTTTCTCTCCAGCATCGGGTCCTTCTTTGCCCCAAGAAAAGACACCGCTTTTTTCATAATTCCTAAAATCCGTGATTCACAAGCATGGAGAATTTTATCCCGAAGCCTAAGTAGGGAAAAGTTAATGCCTAACATGCGTTGCCGGTTTAGTCTTTTGCCGAGTGAAAAAGATACCAGAATCTAAGTCTGGGGAATTTTATCCCGAAGCCTAAGTAGGGATAATTCAGCGCTTAACACGCGTTGCCGGTTAGTTCTTTACCGTAAAAAAACAAAAACCCACATATTCAATATTGTGGCATATTGTTATTAATAACATCAAAATTCGTGCCTTACATGCGTGGAGAACTTTTTCTCGACTCATAAATGGAGATAAGCCTACGCCTAACATGCATTACCGGTTTAGTCTTTTATCGAGTGAAAAAGACACCATAATCTAAGTCTAGGGAATTTTATCCCGAAGCCTAAGTAGGGATAAGTCAGCGCCGAACACGCGTTGTCGGCTAGTCTATTCCCATGAGAAAGATGAAGTCTACGTATTCAACATCGTAGCACTAACAGAGTTAACTCTCTTAGCACAACATCACATGCAGAACGGACTTAAACAATCCGCTTGCTAGCCCAACTCAAACAGTAGTCGGTAAAGGCACGTCAAATCCGTTGATGGCTAAGGATTTGCCAAAAATCCTAAGTCTACGTCTAACACACATCACCGAGTAGTCTATTCCCGTGAGAAAGATGAAGTCTACGTATTCAATATCATAGCACTAAGAGCGTTAATTCTCTTAGCACAACTTTACATACAGAACGGACTTAAACAATTCGCATGCTAGCCCGACTCAAACGGTAGTTGGTAAAGACTCATCAAACTCATTGATGGCTGAGGGTTTGCCAAAATCCTATAAATGCAAGAGTCATTGACACACCAGCTTCATTAGTTAGCCTCGTGACTTAAGCATCTAACAACCTCAGGATAAGACCCATATATGCAGATCAATTAGCTTAAACAGTTGGTCCTACAGCCCCAACATTTGGGACCACCATGTTCTAACGCCTTAAGAGCCTAAACTGTATAGAGTCCAGTTAACGTACGAATATAAACTGTGTTAACGCCAGTCGACGCATTACAACAAAGGTCAACGCCAAACAACACGTTACATTAAAGGTCGATGCCGGTCAACGCTGTTAGGTCCTTTATTTTGATGATGATTTACAAACACCATTATTGGTGCTAATTGTGTATTGAGCCATATTGTAGATTCCAATTCATTAGCACCATGTTATGGAGGATTGGATGGAACATAAGCTAC
>BQKN01060288.1:25062-65493 GCA_022839385.1 Asparagus kiusianus
TTTATACTTCTTCTTGTGTGTGATTTGTTGTGTCAAGTTTTTAATTGCATTTCATTAGTCCATAAACCCTATTCACCCCCCCCCCTCTAGGGCCTTTCAAACGCATCGATAATGTCGCTAAAATGAGGCAAAGGAAAAATTCTAGGTTAAAGGATGATTCCAGGGAGTTCAATCACATTCAGATACCACCTGACAAAGATGATCAAGTTCAACGTTAACTCAATGACATGAGCTAAGTTCAGAAACTTACACAGCAATTTTAGTTTAAGATTTCAACAACGGTCAGACGATAAACGCAGCGCTGGAAGAACTTCGTCTATTCGACAAAATACTGAGTAGATTGAAGACTGAAGAAGTCAAGAGCTGAAGCTAATTACAGGTCCTTTCACACCGACTGAAGGTTGGGCCTATCACATCCAAAGCATTTCAGTCTCTTCTATAAAAGAATGAGTCTGAAAAACTTTGGAGGGGATATCTGTAGGCGTCTAAAATACTTATAAGTGTCCGTACGTAGCTTGAGGCAAAGAGAAGATGATGAACGTCATCATCCGAGTCAAGAAGGATTATCCGAGTGGCCCGCACATTTGTAGCTCTAAGTACCATGAAGAAGCTAACGAGAGAATAAAGTAAGTTAGCAAAGCGAACAAGTTAACCAAACGACAAGATACACAAAACAGCAAAAAATACAAGTCCGGGAAAGTCGGGAAACACTAAAAAGCTCAAAAGAGCTCGGAACTCGCGTGGTGCATGGTTCACCCAAGGGTGACCCGCGGCCGCGCAGGTCACCGCAGGGTGACCCGCGACCGCACGAGTCACCACGGTCTGTCTCGCGCCCAGAGCTACCATATCGCCCAAAACTCGTTTTAGGCTGTTCCGATCAGTTTTTTTAGTTTCAGAGCTTCCCAACTGATTAGATATCATCCACAAATATGGTTAGGTTGTTGTCAACTAAAGATATAGCCAAATCTCTCATTCTTATCCAAATACCCTGCATCCGAAGCCCTATAAATACAAGCCTAGGGTCTTCTTACAGGGGGTGAATTATTATCAAGATGAGGAGGTGTTGCCGAATTTCAGAGCCAAGAGCCACGAATTTTAGCAAGGGCTAGCGAGATCCCGGCGAACTTCGGCATAAAGAAAAAGTCTTTCGAAGGATCTGAAGCCTGTTTTCACCTTTCCTTGAGATTAGGCTTGGTCTTAATCTCAAGAAGAGTACTGATTTTGCTTGGTCGATATTAGTACTTCAGCGAATACTTACTTGGTGAAGTAGGAGCTTTGATTAATCATTCTGTCAACCGGATCTGATCCGTAGGCAGTCCACGGATATCAACGTCCGTGGCATAGGCAAAGATCCCACGCAAACAGATACTAATAAATAGGATCTATATGTTATTTGAAAGAGATTATAATTAGTTATTTTCATTTTGTAAAAGTCTTATAAAAATATTAACTTTTTGTTGAGTTTATTATAACGCCTGAAGTTGTAATAGATTCAATCACAATAAAAAAATAATTTCTGACCCAAATAATATTGGGATATTTTTAGGATAATCTCCTAGAAGCAAGGCTTATAGAGTTTTTAACAAGTGAACGCTCGTTGTTGAAGAGTCTATAAATGTTATTTTTGATGAATCTAATATTGGTTTGCAAGAAAATTTGCCTAGGGATGATGATGAGATTGAGGAAGGAATGGAGCTCTTGCAACTAAATGATAAATCCTCAACGAACGCACCAATTAATGAGAAGAACATAAATGAACAAACTCAAGAAGAACTCCCCAAGGCTTGGAAGTTTGCACCGGATCACCCTAAAGACCAAATTATAGGGAGCCCTTCCAAAGGCATTTTGACTCTCTCAAAAGCAATGAGCGAATGTGTTAATGTAACCTTTTTATCCCAAATAGAACCTAAACTTATTGATGATGCTTTAAAAGATGAGTTTTGGGTTTTAGCTATGCATGAAGAGTTGAATAACTTTCAAAGAAACAATGTTTGGAAATTAGTTTCTAGACGAAATAATACTTCTATTATTAGAACTAAATAAGTTTTTAGAAATAAGCTTGATGAGTTTGGCATAGTAACTAGAAATAAAGCTCGTTTAGTTACCCAAGGATACAATCAAGAGGATGGCATAGACTATGATGAAACTTTTACACAGGTTGCAAGATTAGAATCTATTAGAATGTTTTTGGCCTTTGCAAGTTTCAAAAATTTTAAATTATTTCAAATGGATGTTAAAAGTGCTTTCCTAAATAGTTTTATCGAAGAAGAGGTTTATGTTGAGTAACCCCCCGGCTTTATTGATTCATCTTTTTCAAATCATGTATATCGGGTTCAAAAAGCTTTATATGGGTTAAAACAAGCACCTAGAGCTTGGTATGCTCGCCTCTTAAGTTTTCTCATTGAAAATAATTTTTTTAAAGGAACAATTGATAATACCCTTTTTGTTAGAAAGTGAAAAAATGATTTTATTTTAGTTCAAATTTATGTGGATGATATTATTTTTGGTGCTACTAATGAATCTTTATGCAAGGACTTTTCTAAAGTAACGCAAAATCAATTTAACATGAGTATGATGGGAGAGCTCACCTTCTTTCTCGGCCTCCAAGTTAAACAATCCAATAATAACATCTTCGTATCACAAAGCAAATATGCTAGGGAGTTGGTGAAAAAATTCGGGATGGAAACTTCAAAACATGCCCCAACTCTAATGAGCACCACTATCAAGTTGGATATAGATGAAAGCGGTAAAAGGGTAGACCAAAATCTATATCAATGTAAGATAGGTAGTCTTCTTTATCTCACCGTTAGTAGGCCGGACATCATGTTTAGTGTTTGTGCATGTGCACGTTTTTAAGCTTCTCCTAAAAAATCCCATTTGGTTATGGTTAAAAGAATTATTAAATAAATTAATGGCACCCTAGAACTTGGTTTGTTTTATCCTAAAATATATCTTTTGACCTTTGTGGTTATTGTGATGCCGACTTTGCCGGTTGTAGGGTAGACAGTAAAAGTACGAGTGATACTTGTCAATTTTTGGGTAACTCACTTATATCTTGGGTATCCAAGAAACAAAATTGTATTGCTTTGTCCACTATAGCGGTATACATTATCGCCGGCTTATGTTGTGCACAACTTTTATGGATGAAACAAAATTTGGTTGATTTTGACTTACACTTTCATGATACAAAATTTTTTTGTGATAATACTAGTGCTATCAATATCTCAAAAAAATTTTGTTTTGCATTCTAGAAACAAACATATAGATGTACGGCATCACATTTTGCGTGATCATGTTAAATGGAAAGTTATTTTCCTTGTTTAAATTGACACCAAATCTTAATTAGCGGATATCTTACCAAACCCCTTTGTGAAGTTGATTTTTACCGTATTAGAAATGAATTAGGCATGTACATCCTTTAAAAAAATATCTTTTTGTCTATTTTTTTATTATTTGCTCTACCATTTTCATATTTTTTTCTTGATCCTAAAATGTCAAGTCATGCTTAAGCACACACGGGTACCAAGAAGAGTGTAGAGGTGAGAGATCAGGGTCGTCCCAAGAGGAGTAGGGTAGGTAGTAATGCTAGAGGTAGATCGTAATTCCTAACACTTAAGGGAGACACGGGTAGGCCAATACTTGAGGTGCATTTATATGGGTTTTTTAGCATGCCTAATGACTTTATTTTACCCCATTTTGATGGTGACAAAGGGGGAGAGAAATCTTCTCATTTGTGCATATAGTAAGGGAGAGCCTTATAGATAGGAGGAGCAACTATCTATAAGCCAAATAATCTATTTTTACTTGCTCTTGCATAATGGTTGTTTGTCATCATAAAAAAGGGGGAGATTGTTAGATCCTTTGTTTTGATGATGATTTATTACAAACATCATTATTGGTGCTAATTTTTTATTAAGCTATATTGTAGATCATATATCATTAGCACCTTTTATGGAGGATTGGATGGAAAATGAGCTATAACGACAATATCTAAGGAGGTGGAGGCAAGTGATGAAGCAATGCTTTCAAGAGCACCATATACATAAGAAGCTTCATCTACCCAAGAGTAAATATCAATACTCAAGTTACGTATTTCTATGTGAGGGATATTTGCTATTTTATCTTTCTCTCTAGTACTTAATGTAGGCAAGTAGTTTGTTGATTACATTTGAAGCTCATGGGATATCACACTTGCACACTTTCAAAACTCGTATCTTGGTACTTTTGCTAAAATGATGATTTTCACACATATGAGGACCTTTTTGCAAAATTTATTTTCAAACAAGTTTATCAAAATGTTTATAAACTATTCCTAAAGTTTTACATTTTTTGAAGTTTATTTACTACTTTTAACAGAGCCTTGAAACTCAATTTTAAAATCGATTCAGGCTGATAACCTGTTATCAGTCGACTGACCAGTCGACTAATGACATCAGTCGACTGATGTGTCGACTGATAAAACTGCCTGCAATCATCAAAAAATTTTGTTCTGTTTTGGTCGACTGACCAGTCAACTGACGAGTTGTTAGTCGACTGAAAGTGATCGTCAGTCGACTGATGAGCTGGTATTTGAATACAACGTTCAGCTCATCAGTTGACTGATGCTTCCTGTCAGTCGACTGATAAGCTGTCTAACAGTTAGTTTTTTACAGAATCTGTTTCTCGATTTTAGGGGATTTCTGTTGATTCTTTGCGGTTTTAGCTGTTGTCTTCTCTTCCTATAAATACCCAACAACCCCAACTACTTCAGTAACCAAGCTTTTATTGTAAATCTTTTGTGTTTGAGTTTATTGTTTTTAAAGAGCTTCAACTTTCATTTGCTTTCACTATTTCAAAGCCCACATCCCACGCCTCAATTGCAATCTCCTCTCTTGCCATAGGACTATTGTAAAGAGAGAGCTTTTCTTCGATTTTCTATTATTATGAGCTTGATCTCGTGGAGATCTACTGTGTGGTTGTGCGATCTCGATGGAGATCGTTGTGTAGAAAAAGTTCTGGCTTCCAAACCGGGTGTGTAGTGGATTTCTCCTCGAGAATGGGGAGCGGGGACGTATGTCAGCGGACCGAACCTCGTGAACATACCGCGTGTCATCAATTAACTAACTATCTCTATCCTTACTCTCTTTTCTTGTTATTAAATTTCATATTGGTGTATGATTTGTTGGAATATCTTTTAATTGCATATTATTTGTCCATAAACCCTATTCACCCACCCCCCTCTAGGGCCTTTCAAAACCGCTGCAGGAACTCTGAGATTTTCCTCTGAAAATCTCCACTCAAAGTTGCTGTGGAGAAGACACTCTCAGCCGCTGCCAAGATCTCTCGAAATCACCTTGTGAATCTCCCCATGATTTCTCGTGCACAGGGTTCCCTTTTATAGGGAAACCCTAGTGCTAGCTGGCGATAGGCTGTCACTAGCCTCGCCTGCAACCCATGTCGACCTCGTCTGCATGGTGGGGTGCGCTCGAGCTCGCCTGAAGAGTCACCCACTTGAGCTCGCCTATTAGCTTCGAGCTTGCCTGTGGAAGGAGCCCGCTCGACCTCGCCTATTAGCTTCGAGCTCGCCTGCGCCTTCCTTGAGCTAGCTTGCACCTTCCTTGAGCTAGCCTGCATGCACACTCAATTTAAGATGGTGAGAAAAATTCTACGTGCACTCACTCCAGAATAGGAGAAAAAGACTACGGCAATTGAAGAGACCAATGATCTTTCAACCCTTACCGTTGAGAATTTAATTGGAAATCTCATGGCATACAAAGTCCAACTTGAAGATAGAAAGAATGATGATGAACCTAAGAATAAGAAGATACTTGCCTTCAATGCATCCTCTGACACAGAAGATTCTGAAGAAGAAGATGAGGACATTGTAATGATTACAAAGAAATTCAAAAGATTTCTTAAGAAAAGTTAGTTTAAATTAAATAAATTTAAGAACACTAACAATGATTCTTCTTTGTGTTTCAATTATAATAAACCAGGACATATAAAGAAGGATTGTCCACTTCTCAAATCAAAGTCAAAAACCACCAATTCCAACAACTTCAACAAATCCAAAAAGAAGAAGAAGAAAGCTATGGCGGTGATTTCGAATGATAGCGATAATTCATCATCCGAGGACGAACATGAATAAAATGAGGAATGCGCTCACATGTGCTTCATGCCACAAGAAAACAAAGTAAATGACTCTTTAGATAATGAAGAATTATTAGATGCTTTTAATGAACTATATATAAAATTTAAATATTAAAATGCTAATTACAAGATTTTGAAAAATGAAAATGAACGATTAAATTGGAATTAATTTCTTCAAATTCTTCACAAATAGAAGAATTAAAAGAATTAAATGATAAATTATTTTTTTGAAAATAGGTAATTCACTAAAAATAATGTGTGTCTTAAATTTAAAGCAACATTATGAAAAATAAAATTTTAGATTTAGATAATAATGTGGTTTCTCTTAAACACAAATATGAAGAGTTGTTTTTAAATGTAAACAAGTTAAATAAAGGAAAAGAAGACTTAACAAATTTATTATCTTTTCAAAAGTCTTCTAATCAAAAATTTGGTTTAGGATATGTTCATAAGAAGAATGATAATGTTACAAAAACACATCATGCATCATCTTCTATGACTAACAATGTTAGTAAATTACATGCACCTTTATCAAGAAATACTTATGTTAAAAATACTCAAAAATGGTCATGTTCAAGAAATAATTATCATGCTTTATCCATGTTCATTTGAGTACCTAAAAACAGTAGTATTCATGATAGAAATATTTATATTACTTATTTTAAGAAAAACATATGCAATTCTGTTAGTTATGTATATGTTAACAAAGGGAAACCAAATCCATGTGGATTTGGTCTCCTAATGACTAATCTCATGGACGTAACATAAAAGGGTACCAATGCTTAATTGTCTATATTTCAGGTACCTCAAAAAAAAAGTGGATACTAGATAGTTGTCGTTCCAAACACATGACCGGAAATTCTTAAATATTATCTTCAGTCCAATACGAAAAGGGAGGAATAGTTACATTTGGAGACAAAAATAAAGGTCAAGTTATTGGTGTTGGAATAATATGTAACAATGATAAACCACTTATAGATAATGTTTTATTAGTAAATGGTTTAAAATATAATCTTCTAAGTATAAGTCAACTATGTGATAAGAATTTTAAAATTATTTTTGAAAAATATTCATGTCTTATCTATGATAATGGTTTAACTAATATCTTGTTTAAAAGAATTAGAAAGAAAGACGTATATGTTTTATCCATGAACTTTTATTCTAATGATCATTGTTTAGTTGCATCTATTGATGATTCATTATTATGGCATAGAAGATGTGGACATATTAATATAAAAAATATTTCTCGTATTTCTAAACATAATTTGGTAAATGGTTTGCCAAAAATTATAAATAAGAAAAATCATTTTTGTGATGCATGTCAACAAGGAAAAATGCATAAATCAACTTTTAAATCTAAATGTGTTATTTTTACAAGTAGACCACTAGAATTATTATATATGGATTTATTTAGTCCTTCTAGAATTGCATCTTTAAATAGAATTAGATATGCATTTGTCATTGTTGATGATTATTCAAGATTTACATGAGTTATGTTTTTAAAGCATAAAAATGATACTTTTCATGAGTTTTCTAATTTTTATAAAAAGATACAAAATCAAAAATCTACTACTATTATCACTATTAGAGTGATCATGGTGGTGAGTTTGAAAATAAATTATTTTTAGATTTTTGTAATAAAAATAGAATTTCACATGAATTTTTATTTTCTTACACTCCACAATAAAATTGAGTTGTTAAAAGGAAAAATAGAACTTTACAAGAATGTGCTAGAATAATGTTATATGATTCAAAACTTCCTAAATATTTTTAGGCAAAAGCTATTAACACTACATGCTATATTCAAAATAGAATCTTACTAAGACCCATATTGAATAAAACAAGTTTTGAATTATTTTATAATCGTATTCCTAAAGTTTTATATTTTAAAGTTTTTAGATGTAAATGCTATATATTAAATACAAAAGAAAATTTAGATAAATTTGGTTCTAAATCAGATGAAGGTATTTTGTTCGCCATTCTATAGCGTAGTAAAGCATATAGAATTTTTAATAAAATGACTTCTACAATAGATGAATCCTTGCATGCTAATGATAATGAAAATAATCATGATGATGATAAGATTGTTAATCAACCATCTCCTATTGTTGATGATACAAAGGATACTAATATTTTACCAAAAGCATATGTAGATGCTAGAAATCATCCACATGATTTGATCATAGGTGATATTTCTCGTGGTGTACAAACTAGATCACAATTAAACTTATTTACACATGTTGCACTTGTTTCAACAATAGAACCTAAAAATATTAAAAAAAAGCATGTAAAGATGATTTTTGGATAATTGCTATGCAATGGGAACTCAACCAATTTACAAGAAATAACGTTTGAGATCTTGTACCTAGACCTCAAGATAAATCAATTATAGGAACCAAATGGATATTTTAAAATAAATTGGATGAATTTGGACAAGTTATTAGAAACAAAGCCAGATTGGTTGCACAAGATTATAATCAAGAAGAATGTATTGATTATGATAAACCTATGCACCGGTTGTTCGTTTAGAATCAATTAGAATATTACTTGCATTTGCATGTTTTATGGATTTTAAATTATATTAAATGGATGTTAATAGTGCTTTTTTAAATGGTTTTATTAAAGAAGAAGTTTTTGTCGAACAACCTCCTGGATTTGAGCATGAAAGTTTTTCAAACCATGTTTTCAAATTTAAGAAAGCTTTATATGGTCTTAAACAAGCACCCCGTGCTTGGTCTGATAGATTAAAGAACTTTGTTTTGATTTCCGAATTTGAAATTAGGAATGTTGACTCTACACTATTTATTAAGAAAATAAATAAAGATATATTGTTAATTCAAATATATGTAGATGATATTTATTTGTTCTACTAACAATAATCTTTGTCAAGAGTTTGCTAAGACTATGCAGGATGAATTTGAAATTAGTCACATGGGTGAACTCAATTTCTTCCTTGGACTACAAATCAAACAATTAAAGAAAGGAATATTCATCAACCAAAGCAAATATGTAAAGGAATTACTCGAACGCTTTGGAATAGACAATACAACAAGCAAACAAACTCTAATAAGTACAACTACATCTCTTGACAAGGATGAGAATGGTAAAAATATTGATCAAAAACAATATCGAGGTTTGATTGGATCACTTCTTTACCTTACCGCAAGTAGACCCGATATAATGTTTAGTGTTTGTTTATGTGCTAGATTTCAATCTAATCCTAAAGAGTCACGTCTTAAAGTAGTAAAAAGAATTTTTAGATATCTTAAAGATACTACAGATTATGGTTTATTTTATCCTAAGAATAGTACATTTGATTTAATATCATATAGTGATGCTGATTTTGTCGGGTGCAAACCCGATAGGAAAATTACAAGTGATATGTGTCACTTTTTGGGACATTCACTTGTATCTTGGTTTAGTAAAAAGTAAAATTCAGTATCATTATCAACAACTAAAGCAGAATATATTGATGTAAGTTTTGCATGTGCTCAAGTTCTATGGATAAAACAAACATTATCTAATTATGGTATAGTTTGTCCCACATCCTCCATAATGTGTGATAATATTAGTACCATTAATTTATCTAAAAATCCTATTCAACATTCACATACAAAACATATTGACATTAGACATTATTTCTTATGTGATCATGTGCTCAAAGGTGATATTTCTTTAGATTTTATTTCAACCGATAAACAAATTGCAGATATATTAACAAAACCATTAAAAGAAGAAATTTATGTTAAATTAAGAAGAGAATTAGGTATATGTTCAATGATTGATTTAAATTAATTTTTAAGATTAATACATATGCTTACATAGCTTTTATAGTCGACTAACTAGGTTAGTAGTCGACTACATGCATATGCATTGCATATAGGACATTCTGTTATTTACAGAGTAGTCGACTAATAGGAGGAGTAGTCGACTAATCTGTAGTCTATACAAATTTACAAAACTCTGTCAACTGTAGAGTAGTTGACTACATGACAGTATAGTCGACTACATACACTGGCAGTTTCATATTTATAGTTTTTAGCATATTGGATCCTTTATCCACCAAACCCAAAACTCAATACCCATTAAACTTAACTAAAATTGATCAACCATTCATATCTTACCTGATCAATCCTAGCCTTAAAACAACTTCTAATCATGTCCATACATTAATATTTGATTTAATCTAAGCCATTGATTTTTTTTACATAAGAGAAACTACCCTAAACTAAAAACTACTCACTTCCATTTTCTCCTAAAACTGACAGCCCTCCTCTCCCTCTTTAGTTCATCCGTTCTCAAGGTTAGGGCATCCTCATTTCTTTTATTTTCCTAAAATTTTCCTCAAATTCCTTGTTTTTCTTTAGTTTTTCAGTCTAGTAATCGACTACAACCTCAATTAGCTGACTACTAACATCAACTAGGGTTTCTACAGTTGGGTAAGTCTTCTACACTTGATCTTTTTAAATCATGTCTAGATCTAAGAAATCAAGGTCTGGTCTTATGAATGCAGTTGAAGATTACTCAGTTTATCTCAAAGATCCTAGTTTGCTTGCTCAATTTAAAGAATTTCAAACTTTTGAGATACTACCCGGTAGATTTGTTAAATTTTAAGACTATGTTACTCACAATTTCAGTGATTATTTTAAAAATGTTGGACTGTTAGTTTTATTTTCTTCTGAAAATAAAAATCCTATTATCCTCTTTTGGTCCAATTGTTTTACATAAATATCACTATACTTGAAACTGATAGACAATCTGACGTACTCAACACTCTTGTTAAGGGAATTGAGATTAATCTCACTCCTAAGAAACTTGGAAGAATTTTCAAAACCCCTTATCAAGGTGCTAGTCTTAGTAGTGTCAAAATGTCGGATGAGAACTTGCTTTCGAATCATATATTTCTTCCCGGATATGAAAAACCTATGAATCATTCCAATAAATTTAGGCCCATTCCTAGGTTTATCGTTCGTATCTTAGCTTATAATTTGTTTCTGAAAACTGGGATTTTTTATTTTATCTCACTAGACTTAGCCAAGGCCCTATATGCTATTATGGCTAATATACAAGTGAATTGGGCTGAGGTTTACTATGAGAATCTTTTAGTTCTACCTAAAGGATTTCTTCCTTTTGGTGCTTTTCTCACAAGAATTTTTGAGGCATTTCAAGTTGATCTCGAAACTAAACGTTCAAGGATCCGTTCCATCGAGTTCTTTGATTCTAATGCCTTAGCACAGATGAAATTAACTAACTTTGAACTTCCCCAAGTTGATCCTCACCCTACACAAGAACAAATTCCACAAGACATACTCAATCCTCACAACAAGCAGGACCCTCTTCAAGCCAAGCCCCACCTCCAATGCAAACTAATCCATCATGCTTTTCGGATGCGCAATACAACACACTTTCAGCGTGTATCCTCAATTTGGAGACTGGACAAAATATTGTATGTGATCAATACATATTTTTGTTGAAAAATCAAGAAGCGTTAATCAGGAGATTTGATACCTTAAATACGAAGCTTGACAACTTAGATATGAAGCTTAATGCGTATTTCCAAGGAAATCAACCTCCTCCAGGCCCCTCAACCTAGAAGACCATGCATGCATCATGTTGCAATTAGCCTAGTTTTATGAATTATGTCAAAAACTTTGTGTTAATTATGTCAAAAACTATGTGCAAATTGATTTGTTTGCTTAAAACTTATGTAATGTGTTTATGTTTCTACTATGTATGAATTTGTGTTTATGTTTGCTTAATGTTATCATGCTTAGTGTGTTTTTTTTTAGAAAAAATTCCTTTATATATTGTGTTCATGAGCTATATATTCTAAACAATTTGTGACGATAGAAATTATCGAATTTTTGGTCTTTATGGCAAGTCTTTGCCTACCTATATGATGGGTGAAGTAATGGACTATGTTCACAATTTGGAGGACTTATTTTAAGTCTTAGCTCATGAAGAGGAAATACTTGCATGTTTAGGATACATGTTCAATTCTTTTTGTTAATGACAAAGGGGGAGAATGGTATAAGAATGTTATGATTTTCTATGCTATTCTATGATATATATGAATTATAGACTCTAATATGATTTTATGCAGGGGGAGTAAGTTTATAATGTTCTTAATTGTTTAATTCTTTTATGATATACTTCCATATGCATAAATTATTTGTCATCATCAAAAAAGGGAAGAATGTTGGATATCATGTCCCCAAGATATAGTTTTGATGATAACAATTTATTCATTATGTGTATTATTATTTACTAACATATCAATGTAGATATTCAACATCAAATATGATCAAGATATGTGAATAAAGTGCAGGGTGAGTTCAAGGCAACGAAAAGTAAAGAAGAAGAAATGCATAAACGTATCAATATAACTTTTACTTTTCTTTACTTAGATTTTTTGTACAAGCCTTGATCATTCACAACACATACACACACATAGTGTTTAGAGCACACTAATATATGCTTAGTGTGTGGTTAATAATAGAAATCCCTTATGTTAACCATTAGAGTTAATAGTTAAAGAATGAGTCTCAAAATATTTCATTTATATCATTTTTTTACCTCTTAGTAGTCGACTAATAAGATTATAGTCGACTACTAAAGACTTGATCAAAATATCAGAGTTTCCGTTATTAACAGTGTACACATTATAGTCGACTACTAAAGCCTTAGACAAAAATATCAGTTTCTGTCATTTGATAGTGTAGTTGACTGATATACAGTATAGTCAACTACTTAAGAATTAGACAAATTTCAAGATTCTGTAAAAATATAGTATAGTCGACTACTACACATTATAGTCGACTACTAAAGACTTACACTTAATTTTAGTTTTTGTGAAATTACAGTGTAGTCGACTACTAGACATTATAGTCGACTACTAAGAGTTAAATCAGAATTCTAGAAATTTTGTCTTTACAGTGTAGTCAACTAATGACTATAAGTAGTCGACTACTAAGGACTAATCTGACTTCACAGAGTCTGTTTTGACTCGGTGTAGTCGACTACTAAGGCTTGTAGTCGACTACAGATACAATTATTTCAGATTTTAGAATTTAAAAATGTGACTGTTTATAGCTGTTTGTAAACATTTTTAGGTTTAAAACTTGTTTTTTCAAGGACTATAAATAGGTTATAAGTTTAGAAATTTGCACCATTCATTCATATACATAAGATAAAATATTTGTGTAAATTCAGGAGTTCAAAATTCAGATTTTTAGTCTAAGTGTTCTAAAAAGTGATTTCTAAAATTGCCATTGATCATCATACATACAAAGTTTTTAGGCAAATAATCAGAGATTAAAAGAGTTCCTAAGCCACTGCTGCACAACACCTACACTTCAAGGCTTATAGGAACTGTGTTCTTCATCAAAGAAAGATTTCTCTTGGGTGTGAGAGGAGATTTCTTAGTTTTAGAGATTGTTACAATTTGCATGGTCTTGCAAATTAGTCATATTTGTTTTTGATTTTATAATAGTTTTTCAAAATTATAATGGAAAGCTCAAGTGGGATTTGTTTGGAGACTGGATGTACATCCAGAGTTGTGGAACTAGTATAAAAACTTGTGTTTGTGATTGTTTTTCTGTGATTGTTGTTATCTTTCTTGCAATTTATAATCTACTTTACAAAAATTTTAAATAAACATTATTCACCCCCCCCCCTCCTCTAGTGTTTTAGTGTATACTTGTTAGATCCTACAAAAGAGGCATGACCATCCATTCATGCAATCCATCTTTTATTTTGAAAGCAGTCTTCCATTCGTCACCGGGACGGATGCGAATCTGATGGTAGCCACTCTTAAAATCAATCTTAGAAAAGATAGTGGCTCCGGACATTAGATCAAGTACGTCATCCAACAAGGAATAGGGAAGCAATACTTCACTGAGATCTTGTTAATTGCATGGCTATCCACACACATACACCATGTTCCATCTTTCTTTAGCGTCAGTAATACGGGGACCGTACAAGGACTCATGCTTTCCTTCGTAAAGCCCTTCTTTAGCAGTTCATCAACTTACCTCTTCAGCTCTGCATGTTCATTGGGGTTCGTCCTATAGTGAGGCAAATTGGGAAGGGTTGCTCCCGGGACCAAATCAATTGCATGTTGGATATCACGCATCGGGAGTAATTGGTCTAGAAGGTCCTTAGGGAAGATATCAGAGAATTCTTTCAACACAGGAGCGACTTCTGGAGGAATCATATCGGTAATATCCACTAGTAAAAAATAGAGCATTGGTGATGGGGAAATGTGTCGCCAATGCAGTCAAATCCATCATGAATACACATTCATGACGCCTAATTCTACATCACCAATAATCCCCTCGCCAATACACATTGGTGACAGAGAGGTATCGGTGATGGGTAACGTACATTAGTGATGGGTTTACCACCGTCGCCAAAATGCATTGGTGACGGGGTGCTTTCCATCGCCAATGTGTTTTGGCGACGGTGAGATTATCGTCACCAATAAACATCAGCGACGATGTGCTTTCTATCACCAATGTGTTTTGGCGACTATGAGATTGTCATCGCCAAAACACATTGGTGACGGTGTGTTGTCCATCGTCAATGTTAATTGGCGAGGGAATACACCCCATCGCTAATATTTATTGATGACAATCTTGCCGTCGCCAAAACACATTGGCGATGGAAAGCACCTCGTCGCTAATGTGTATTGACGACGAGGTTGAACTCGTCGCCAATGATTATTGGTGAGGGAAAGCACCCTGTCGCCAATGCTTATTGGCGATGGTGATGTATGTATATTGGCGATGAATTTTCCCGTCGCTAATGTTCATTAGCGACGAACCTTTCCGTCGCTAATAAATAAAATTCGAGGAAAAAAATGCTGCTTTTTGAGCCCTAATTAGGAATATATACCTGTTGCTTCTAATATTCATAAAATATTCAACAATATTCACATTCATCGATTCACATCTAACAATATTCATATTCAACAATTCACATCTAACAGTATTTACATTCATCAATTCACATCCAATAGTATTCACATTTATTAATTCACATCTAACAATATTTACATTCATCAATTCACATCCAACAATAATCACATTCATCATTCATCAATTCACACACAAAAGTCGACAAAAGTAACAAAAAAGTCTAACTGCACACACACACACACACACACTCACTCACTCACTCACTCACTCACACACACACACGCGCGCGCGCGCGCGCGCGCACACACATATAAATATATATATATATATATATATATATATATAATCCGGAGGTCATTATATGCTCAATACAATCCAAACGTCGACAAAAGTAACAAATAAGTCTAACTCACTATTCATTCATCGTAGTCATCTTGGTCCCTTTCGTCGTGATTCCTATCGTCGACAGCGGCTGCATCAAAATATCGTATCATACTGCTGCTTTCTTAATACCTCCTCTAACCTGAAAAGAATATACATCTCCACCACTTGTAGTTGCATGCTCATTAAATGCCATCCTCATGATATCCATGTATATAAGCTACGGAAGCAAGTCCTTTAAGGATTGAGAATCGATGAATTGCTGAACGACATCCCAGGCTGTTTGTGCACCGCCTAACTCGTGTTTAATATTGGGAAGAAAACTTAAAACCAAAGAGCGTTCAACATTTTTCAGCAGGTATTGGCCAATCTTACCCACGACGTATGATGTGTCACATGGTCGCGTCGAGGTTACAGATTGTCAACTAGGTTTATTGGTGGTAGTGAATTTCTTAGCTCGAGCACTTGACAAAGGAACTCTTCCTTTCTTTCTTGGTTGTAAACCATAAGCTCTGTCGACGACTTCCATCCACTCATCTCTGGTCATGCGGTTAGGCTCTACAGGAGTGTCCTCTATAGCTTGAGACTGACTTTCACGGGTCAAGACCTCGTTTTAAGAAGCTTCGACCACTACCTCTATATCATGTATCATAAAAGTTAGAAACTTTGATGTGAAATCATTAAGTATATATAAATCTAAAATTAATCTTATACTTACGTCCAATTTTCTCTACTTTTTTGTCATTTCCCTCTACATTTTCATAGCCCTGGGGCGGTGTATAAGCCCTTCTAGCAAGAAGAGTCGGGGGCATAGTCAAAGCGTCCTGTGATATATTAAATTTCAAAGTAAATGTATAAAACTAATCACATGATATCAGTTTTAATAATATGATCGTACCGGGTTTTCACTAAAATACTTACGCTCGATAATATGATCGTACTGGGTTTTCACTAAAATACTTACGCTCGATCCGAGCATAAGAAGTAGATCCTAAAAAGTGATCATATAGTTTCAGTTTGTGATTCGTTGATGCCGTCTCACATATTTTCTACAAAATAAAGTACTTTATTAGTATGTGCGATGATTATATATAAATAAAAAATAACGTGATGATAATATCTTAAATTAAAAATAATCCACCTTCTCCCCCCCTACTCGATAATGAGAGTCATCCAATTAAATGGATGAACTCTTTTATCATGCTCATAGATCCTCTTCCAATCAATAGATATTTTTGTAAAATATTTTTTCTTTAGATCACTCTTCCAACCCTGAATAAGCTTGGCCATTTTAGGGATAACATAATCCTAAGACTCTGGGTTATCCTCAAGACAATAATGATCCTGCAAGTTACATGGCAAAAAAAATTATACTATAAGAATAATCATTGTGAATTGTAAACAAAATAAGTAGTATAATAAATAATTACCTTGAGCTTCTCCCAAATCTCCTTTATGCCTTCAAATTATTGTTCCTCAAAGTTATGAGCAATGTTAATTGAGCATGAATCTCTTATTAAACAGCCTATCAGGTTATTAAATCTGACGGCCTAATCCCCAACAGGAATGTTGCCATTCCTCTCCAAAATGGTCCGGTACCCTTTCGGAGGTAATTTCGTCTTTTCCTTACTTCCATGTCTACCGAGTTTCTCATAATATTTTTTGCCTACAAATACAAAGAGAAATAAATTTCTTATAAACTTACATAAATAAATAAGTAGGAAGTCTCCAAAGGTTACACGAAATAATTACCATTTTCCCTTATTAGATCAGCTATAGCTTTATCTAGTCTTTGTTTTATGGCATGCTCCTTTCTTTTAATATCATCTATCCTAATTTTGCAGTTCCTATCGCATTTTTTTTATAATGCAATAGCTTTTTTAGGCAGAGGGATGTGACATACTAATGGAGTCCAAGGGCAGAGACATGCTATCTCTGACTGAGAAGATCCAGACATCATCTTGTGCTCAATCTCATCATCACCAAATCCATCACGAGCATTGTTTGCAAACATATATTAGGAATATTAAATATAATTACATTACAAATATAAATTAAGAATATAATGAAAAAATAATAAAAATATAAAAAATAATACCTAGATCTTGTGATGCATCTCGATGTTGCGGTGGATCCATTTGAGATGTCCTCGCAATATCTAACAAAGAAATATATATGATATGAGGATATAAATTTATCAATTGACATAATACAAATAAATAAATTTATACTTTAATGGGTGAGGATCCATGTAGAGATAATGGACTCCAAGATGGTCGTGATGATGATCCTAGATAAATAAAAAAATAGTAAATATAATGCATATTTATATCACTAATACAATTTACTTCAACAAAATTTAAATACTTATATCAGATGATGGACGTTCTTGATCCCGAGGAAAGGATAGCCTCCTAATTCTTTGGCTCATCTGCAACTTAAATTGTTAATCAAATATAATTAAAATATTTAATAAATGCATGCAAGATATCAAGTCGAATTTGCATAAGGATCTTTGTATTCAAACTCCTACATTATAAATATCAAGTCAAATTTGTGTAAGCATCTTTGTATTCAATCTCGTACATTACAGATATCAAGTCGAATTTGCGAGGTATACAGATTAAAATTGATATTTTAGGGGTATAAGTAATTAAGAAAAATTTCTCCTTCCGTCTCATTTGGGTCATCGGAACTGTCCAGGTTTTCATCAAGAGCAAGCTGAACAAGAGTCCTTGGCTCCTTATATAATACGACCCAGACATTCTACAGCCTAGGATCTTTAACATAAAAGCACTGAGTAGCCTGATTTGCGAACATAAACTTCATATCGGGATATATCTCCTTTTCCAAATTTACAAGATAAAAACCATAAGCATCCCTAGTTCTATCTGCATGACACCAACAGACCTTAAACATCACATAACTACGTACATTTTTGGTACCGTACGCATAGAATATCTTCATAATATCTTCTAATTGTCCGTAATAAACTACATCACCGAGTACCAGATTTTGATCAGTTGAGCTTGAATAACATTCTTGAGAGAATACAGCCATAACCCCATTATTTTGGTAACTCTCTCCTCCTCAAGCCCAACCTCTTGGAATACGCATCCATTTACATGGTATTCGCTGCATTGTTTAACTGTGTAGTACGGTCCATATGAGTGAATGCTTATCTCTTCTGACACTGGTAAACCTGCAAATCTTTGTCTTTCTACCTAATGTTGTACATAAACACAAATTAGCGTTAAATAGTTAGACTTATTTATGCCCAAAATTAACTAAAAATAAAATCCACTTAACTTCCTTCAGCTATAACCCACTCGTTAAAATATTTTTTATGAATTTTTACAATTTGATTTCATGCTGACACACCAATTATTTCTAAATGCAACTCCTCCACATGTCGTCTATTGAAACAAAAAATTAGAGTTCAACTATTAAAATAATTCAAAAAAAATTCATATTTGTTAAAGTTAATTTCTTACTTGCGGTAATCTTTAAAGATTTCTAGGTTCTGTAATAAGAAGGCATGAGCCTGATTCAAGTCTATTATGGAATAGTCTATGTTCATCTTGGTACTTCCATAAAAGGTTCCATCTCTATTACTATTTAGAGAATTTTTTTTGTACGTACACCATGTATATACCGAGAGGTAAACATCATACATTCATTTGCCACATAATGATCAGCAATCGAACCTTCAGGATGAGCCCAATTTCGCATTATGCATTTCAAGAAACCCAAATATCTAAAGATAACATTAATATGAGTTGTTAATATAAAGCAATGACATGTTATGTAAATAGACTTAATTGAATTTTAACTAACCTCTTCATGGGATACATCCAATGATAGTTAACTGGTCCTCTGAGTAATGCCTCATCTACAAGATGATGTGTGAGAGTGACCATGATCGTAAAAAATGATGGAGGAAAGAATATCTCCATTTTGCAGAGGGTTTCATTCATTTCTGCTTTTAGTGCCTTAAATTCATCAATATTGATCATTTTGGAGCATAACTTTTAAAATCTACAGAATTCAATTATAACTTTTGTTACTTCTTCATTGGCCAAGTTGTTACGAAGTGCTACTAGAAGCAATTGATGAAGAAGTATATGATAATCATGTGTCTTAAGTCCTAAAAGTTTTCGCTCTTTCACCTGTACATTATTTGAAATATTATAGCAGTAACCATCGGGTGACTTCACTGACTTAAGAACCTCACAAAATCTCTGCATCTTAACTTTTGGCATTATAATACGAGCTAAAGGCAAATCAAATTTTCCATTGGCTACTTCTTGTGCTTGCAGATCATGTTGGATGTTCAACGCATTCAAATCTTGCCGAGCCCTTAAACCGTCCTTTGATTTCGTACCATCTTGTAGGACTGTGGATAATAAGTTATCATGTATATTCTTTTTAATATGCATTGTGTATAAATTATGTCGGAGTTTGAGTTTATGCCAGTAAGGCAACTAAAAGAATATACTAAATTTTGTCCATCCTGTCGGCAAATCCTCAGTATGTGTCACATCTAAACTCCGCACTTGCCTCTTTTGTTAGGGTTCCCTCTTCATGATGGAAGTGTGTCCCGGAGCGAGAATTTTATCTTTTGTAAATAGGTTCTTTCCAAAGTTGAATTTAGGATATCCCTCAAAAAAGTTTACAATCTCATCTCCAGACATTTCACGAGGCTCCCTCTTTTCTCTTCTTGGCCATCAAACTTATTTGCCCATTTCCCCCTTGAATTTATGCCCTTTTCGTAACCATCTTTTGTTAAACCAATAACACATTTTTTGACTGTGTTGTAAATAAAAACCTTCGAAGTTCAGACCATATACAGGACAAGCAAATGTCCCTTTCATAGACCAATCAGATATATTACCATAAGCTGGAAAATCATTATTCGTCTACATAAGAATAGCACGGAGATTAAAAGACTCACAAGAAAGTGCATCATATGTTGGGACCCCTTCATCCCAAAGTTGTTTTAACTCATTAATTAACGGCTCCAAGAACACATCTATGTCATTACTGGGTGAATATTTGCCTGGTATCAATAATGAAAGAATCATATATGATTGCTTCATACAAAATCCAGGTGGCAAATTATAAGGCATTAACACAACTGGCCAAGTAGACCATCCTGAACTCATAATGCCAAACGGGTTAAATCCGTCGCTAGAAAGACCAAGTCTGACATTCATGCACTCTGCGGCAAATGAGGGAAATGTTTGATCCACATGCTCCCATGCCTTTGCATATGCTGGATGTCTCAGTTTACCATCATCTACACATCCTTCCTTATGCCGTCAAATATCTTTAGCTACCTTTTTTGTCATATACAGCCGTTGTAACCGAGGCACTAAGGGAAAATGTTGGAGCACCTTCGCTGGAATTTTTTTCTCTTGATTCACTGACTTGTTCGACTTTCGGGTTGAAGTGCGTGTATTCTTTCTCCATTGAGACACTCCACACTTTGGACGTTCCTCAAGTTTCTCGTTATCCTTATAATAAAGGACACAATCATTAGGAAAATCATCGATCTTATTGTAATCTAAACCCAGAGCACCAATAATCTTATCTGTATCATAACACTTTTCTGGAATGCTATTCTCTCCGTCTAGAATTACCTTGCATAGTAAATTAAGAAGCATTTGAAAATATTTATCGACCATTCCGCTCAGGGTCTTAATACGCATCAGTTGAAGAATAAATGACAATCTATTATACTCAGTGCAACCATCATATAGATCCTTATCGTCGTCTTCCAATAACTTCATTAAGTCTTTGTAGGCCCGGGTGTCACGCACATCTTCGGTATTTTGGACACCATATGCATCTCCTGGAACTTCAACAACCTCCGATACTTCTTGAGCTTCATTGAATTCTGTAACTACTGGAATATCATTGTACATTGCTTGTGTATTATCTACATTAGTATCATCTAGTTTAATATCTTCACGTTCTTCGTGAAAACTCCAATATTTATAATTTTTATCAAATCCCCGTCTTTCTAAGTGTCTTCGTATAACAACTCTATCCACCAGACTTTGTGAATTCACAAAGTTTTTCCTCAAACTTTAATTCAAATTATCAAAATTCTTCAGTTTGAGGAAAAACTTTGTGAATTGCACCACACATAGCTTTATCTTGATCAGTGATGATTGTTAATGGTGCTACACCCGACATACATTTTAACCATTGGCTAAATAACCATATAAACGTCTCCTCCGTTTCATCGGCCAGTAACGCACACCCAAATAGAGTAGATTGTCGATGATGGTTAACGCCCGTAAATGGTGCAAACGGCAATTTTAAATTGTTCGTTCTATATGTAACATCAAAGCAAACAACATCTCCAAATTGCAAGTAAGAAATCCTCGACCTACCATCCATCCAAAAAACACTTCTCATCGTCCCATCATTTTCTAAATCAAGTGCGAAGTAAAATTGAGGATCAGATACCTTTTTCTCTTGAAATTGACGAACTATGCTCACGCACTCATGACCGACATTATTTTTTTGTTTTATTCTAAGTTGTGCTTGGCATTCTTGTTGAGTGAGAGAGCCTTGCTCATTTCCATGAGCAACGTCTACAACCTTACAAATGGTAGAAGGCCGTAAACCTTGATTGTCAAGAGTATCTATCAACCTTCTTGTCGATTGAGCTCGATGAAGTGTCCGATGTGAGTAGTGCTTCTTTACCCGATTTGGGGTGGTTAATGGATGACCATTATGATTAATGTTTAAATTTCGGACCACCCATTTTTCAGTGCTTCTATCGAGTCCAATAACCATCCTTGCGTTGCATCCACACCTTGTATCGAACTTTCGAACTACATTCCGACCATCTTCTCTTTTATCTTTTAAAAATTTAAATCCTTCCTTGTCACATACATATATTCTAGATATGATTGCATCTTTCTTTCTAGACTAAGTTGTGTGACCCTTGCGAACTCCAAATCCCTTAAGTCTAGCGTATGCATTGTAGAAATTATAAGCTTCCTCATGAGTAGAAAACTCCATTCCAATATATGGATCAACAACAAAATTACCTTCACCATTTTCAACGCCAATAGGCTCATCAACATTCTGCTCATGCTCGGATGCCTGTAAAAATAGAGAAACAAAAAAACCCATTATAAAAGACAACTATTTTGGTATATGTTATTAGATAGTGGTACACAATAGACAAAAGATATTATCACCTGAGAGAAAAAACTTGTCGTAGATAGTAAACCATAGTCATCGCCGTCAAGGTCAAGGGCTATATATTTGTTCTCATCTTCAACCATTGTTGTATCACGTGAGAGAATTGTTGGCGTGTCCATACAAGCTATCAAATTATCACATATAAGAAGTTTAAAATCTATAGAAAATCGTCCTCAAGTTCATCTTTCAATTTCACTAAACAATAGTGTAACGATAATTTAGACTAAAAATTGATAATATTCATAATTCATATCCCAAAATCAACAAGAATTAAAAAACTTCGAGGGCGAGGGGATGCAAAAATAGTTTAGATTTGTTTAAATTATTTTCTTGGGAGCTGACAGTTTAAGTCTGTTTCCTATAGACTTTTAGACCTGTTTTCATGTTGGCACAGCGATACAAAAACACAGAGAATGAGAAAGGATGTGCTGTATAAAGGGTTAGCATTTGTGGATTGGTATATCTTGTCACAGTACAACTTGGGATTATTTCTCGGGTCATATGCATAATCATTTGTGCTATTTTGTGCATGTAAATCAAGAAGAGAGGTTCATACACGTCTGAGGATATGTAAAGTTAAAGTATGATATTAAAAACTTCATCTTTCAGAAACTAGGGAGAAAACATTTTTAATTAAAAACTAACATACCAAATTTTAATTAAAAACCGCAAACTTTTTCCTCAAAGTGAAAAAGCAGCTGAGAGGATGTGGAGGGCGCTTAGGCGGCGTGACCGGAGCGGATGTCGAGGGCGTAGTCGAGGAGAGCGGACGGCGACGCCGCTGAGAGGATGTCGAGGGCGCTTAGGCGTCGTGATCCGGAGCGGATGTCGAGGGCGAAGTTGAGGAGAGCGGTGAAGTTGAGGAGAGCAGACGTCGAGGAGTTCGAGGCCGCTCGGCGGCGTGATCCGGAGCGGTGTCGAGGGCAAAGTTGAGGAGAGCGGTGTCGAGGCCGATAGGCGGCGTGATCCAGAGCGGTGTCGAGGGCAAAGTTGAGGAGAGCGGACGTGTAGAATTCCCCACGATCGCGATTATTTTTGCTGGGATTTGACCGATTTAACAAATTTAGAAATTTGTTTTTCTTTAATGGGAAATTGTCATTAATTGAGGGCTGAGATGTATTTGGTTTTTTTTGAATCAATGGTCAAGATCGCGCATCCTTAGGCTACACCTAGGGAGTCACCTTAGATTCACATTTCCCATATATATATATATATATATATATATATATATATATATATACATAGAAACCAAATACGTGTGTGTATATATATGATTGAGCTTAAAGTACCAACACACATAATACAAATCTAAACTAATGATACCCAAGCTTGATCTTGATATTCAATAAGCTTGACTTGGTAAACTCGCGGATGAAGCTAGAACTTGGATCTTCAATTTGAATTGCATAGGCTTCACTCCATAATTCCGCCAACTTCCAATAGATTTAATCGTTAAAGCACAATCCATCCAACCTCCAATATATTGTTTGTCTACAATAAATAAATAAACACAAACACTAGAAAAATAATATTAGTCGTAAATTATTTTTTAAACATCATAAAAACAAGAAGGCCAATAGGTAGGTGAGGGCGGCGGGCGGTAGGGTAGGTGGGCTAGGCTTAGGGCTAGGCTTAGGGCTAGGGGATGAGGCGGGCATGCGGGAGAAAGCAGGTAGGCTAGGGCATCGGGCAGGCTAGGGTTAGGGCGGCAGGGGCAGGCGGGAGAGGGCAGGCAGCGAGAGAGGGCGGATGGCGGGAGAGGGCTAGGGTTTGGAGAACGGAGGAGAGATAGAGAGGCTATGTCGCTGTGAGAATGTAGGTGGGTTAGGTTTTCACTTTTCAATATAAAACTTGGGATATTTTACTTTAACCCCTCAAAGATTTAATATTTTCAATTTATTCCCCGAAATCTCATATAACTTACCATTGGAACCCTCAAATCTAATTATTATTACCAATTTTCCTCTTAGATCCTTAAGTTAAGAGTGAATCATTGGATTATTTCAATATTAATCCCTCAAATCTTCAATATTTCCAAATCGGTCCCTCAAATCTTCAATATTTCAAAATTACTCACTCAAATCATGGAAATTTATATTACGTCCCTCAAATCATCACAATATATACTATTAGGTCCCCTAGTAAATGTCAGTTAGATTTATAAAAATATTCCTTTAAATCTAACTTTTTTTTACCAATTTACCTTGAATTTAGATTATAAAAATCCAACATGTTTAATTTAGACATAGTTTTGATCCGTTAAAATGTGAAAACCCAAATTTATTAAAAACTTTTTTTTTCTCCGACATATATATATCATTTTCTCTCTAACTCAATTTCCACGGCTCTTTCTCCTCTAAACCTTATAAAACTCCAAGAGAACTTTATCCAAACTATTTTTATCCATTTCTTTAGTGATTAAATCTATCCAAACTATTTCCATGTGTTTCTTTAGTTATTAAATCTCATTATGCTCTTCTCAAATTTATTAATGATGTTTGCAGGCTCAAGTTTATCCGTAAATAAAGCCAAGTGCAGTGGAGGTCATTGAATCTGCTAGCATAAAGTATAAAAGAAAATAAACTTTAAAAATAATTAACATAGAATTCCTAATTAATTAAAAAAGGCTATGATAAGTTCTGGTATATTATTAGCAAGATCATATCCTTATTGGTTATTTCCCGTCGTTAATATTTGTATTGGAGACAGATTCAATAACCGTCGCCAATACCCTGTCACCAATATCCTCGTTATTACTAGTGAAAGGGTGATGATAACGTAGATAGGATACTAGTTTCTAAATTATAATCATCTTATAAGTACAACAAGTTATGATTTGTCTGGAATTTAGAATAAGAATGGGAAGCAATGACTTTAATGCTATTAAGAATTAGAGGTTCGTGACAACATAAATAATATATATGTTACTATGATTAAAAAGTGATATTTTTATCAAATTTCAATTAAGTATGGAAAATTAAGAAGATGTACGTATCACTACAACCTAAAAGTTAAGATCATTGGAGGTGGATGGGAAGCCGTCTCTAATACTTATTGGCAACGAAAATACCATCTATCGCCAATAAGTATTGGCGACGTACAGATCCCGTCGAAAATACTTATTGGCGATGGGAGAACATTGGTGACAGATGCGGTCTGTCACTAATAAGTATTGGCGATGGAGAAACATTAGTGACGCCAATAACCCGCCGCCAATACAAACATTAGCGATGTACAGATCCTGACGCTAATATTTATTGGCAATGGGAGAATATTGGTGAAGGACATGGTCCGTCGCCAATAAATATTAGCGACATAAAACATTAGCGACGCCAATAACCCGTCGTCAATACAAACATTAGCGACGAATAATGGACGTCACTAATGTTTTTTCATCACCAATAGTGTTATTGGCGACGGGAAAACTTTAGTGATGGCCATTACCCGTCGCCAATGTTTGTATAAGAGACGGGTTATTGGCGACGGGTAATTTCTCATCGCCAATGTTTGTATTGACGATGGATTCTAAATCCGTCGCCAATACTCTATTTTTTACTAGTGATCCTTAGGAGCTTCTCTAGTAGTGAGGATGAAAATGGGAGGTCCACTGGCTAGTTCATGATCGAAAACCATGAATTATATGATAGTGACTTCTTCTCTCATCCGCTCATTATCAAAGGTTTGCAAACAATCATCTACATTAATACACTTTAGGCTCTGATCGTATGCTTATTTTCTCCCTATCCGGCTCCAACATCAATTTCTGCTTGTCCTTATCACTGCCAACATAGATTCAATAGTTTGCCCTATTAAAAGTTACTTCTTCTACCTCTAATCTTCAACAATTTAACAAAAGTTACTTGTCTCACCAACCAATGTTACAAAAAGCACTAGATGGCATAGGCGTCGGATCCAGCGTCTAGGTAGGATCCTAGGCGAGGCCTGAGTGTTTTCTTTTTTTAATTACAATCAACGTTATTGAAAGCTCCACTAGTGACAAAGTGACACCTAATGCCTAGCAGGATTTCTTATTTTGTTTAAGTGGTAGCGGGGGAAGTTTTGCTGATGGTCAGACCGTCAAAGAAGTGGGAAGAGGTGTTCGTAGTCGGTGGAGGCCAGAGGAGTTCGGAGGATGCAAGAGGATGTGGAGGCAGCAACAAATGAAATTACAACTAAGACCTAATGATGCAGTCTGGATAAGCGGTCTCTATGATCCCTAAACACTCTCAAGACTTGGGCGGGTAGAGCCTAGGCGGCCAAGGTACCTCCTAAGCCTAGGCGAGAGCCTCGACAGGCTGAGCAAGAGCTTTTTAAACCATTGTCATCGGCCTATCTGTAATGCAGACCATCCTTCCTTACGCGCAGATTAACTATTATAGAGACAATTTGACATGAAGACTGAGAGGGACAATATAAGTCATCCATTATAACAATTAACACCAAATATACTTTTTCCTCTAAATCTCTAATAGAGTAAAAAAATTTCACTAAGACTTGATCCAACATGATCCTTTATCTTCTAAGACAATAGATTGCATTGACCTACGAACTATTACATTTTAAGAAAAGATACAAAATACAATGTGTATCACTCACAAAATCTCTAGTAACATATAAAGACGAGGTTGTTACATAATAGTCAGTGTTAATACCATTGGAGTACGTCCATAACACCAAGTGACAGATAGCCTGATAACTTGGTTTTCAACTCTCAAAGATATGAAATCCTTGTATGGTGTCAGTCATTTTCTTAATTATTTATACTATTCAAACCTTTAAAATATGTCATGCAAAAAAAATCCTGGATCCAAATAAAAAAGCAATCTACCGTCAACTAATATAAATTTATTATGCAACGTAATATTTTCACCTACGTAAACCTATGTAAATTTGATATAAGCTAGCAGTTATCAAACAATTCCACATAAGGTAACGGAAGCAAAGAAACCAATTTGCATGCTTATCTTTAAACCCTTAATCACTAGCCCCATTTATGATCTAACATGGTCATAATTATTAGCCCAATCAAATTATCAAAGACCATTCAAAAATAAAATGAACTTAGATTTCTCCACATGATGTATGAATAATGTGTAATATCACTGTACAAATGTGAGAATACAGAAATATTTGTTGAATCGACTGAGAAAGATAGAGAACACTAATACCTATGTTATTGGGTGTATCCTATACCCGAAAGAGTGTGTGTGTGTGTGTGTGTGGGCCCCAGGGCCCCCGCCGCGGCAGGGAGACCTAAGGCAGGATGATTGAGGAGCTTGCAATAGGTTTTTGGAGATGAGAGTATAGAAATTAAAGCATGTTGAAATAGAGACAAAGATGGAAAGTGCGGTTACACATGTTATTAAAGTGTGTCTTGCACGAGTTGTCATCCCTAATTATATTTCTTGGATAAAAGGAAGAGGAGGGAGGATTAGTTTTATTGGACAATTAATTTGACAAAGAGGCTATAACGTTCGGGTCTGAGGGAGGATAACAAGAACGAGGAAACAGAAAGAGTTAACTCGATGAGGGTTAATTTTAGCACTAGGTTAAAATAACTTTATTGCATAATATTAATCTGATCCGAGTTATATTTTAACAAAAAATACCAATACGAAACCTTTTGGTGTAACTTATAAATCTATATTTTGGAGACACATTTCAAATTAGACATATTCCAAGAGTTCAATGACATAAAATCCAATAAAGCTCCATCTTAAGTTTGGTTACCTAATTCCCAATATAATGTGAGGAAAGTTAAAGCATTGGGGGTTCAATCTACAAGTTGAATTGCATATCCACACATATTGCCTCCCATTTATTTTTGGTTGGGGATTCAAGCTACTCGAGTCTCGACTACCTGTCAAATATGAACCCACCCGCAGAAACGTGTCTTACCGGATCTTTTGTTAAGACAATAGAAAGAAGAAATCATAGCAAATTAAAAAATTGCAACAAAGAAGAACACCGAGTTTTAACAAGGTTCGGTAACTTGCCTACGTCCTTGGGAGCCATACAAATAATTTCCTTTAATATAACGAAGATTACAAGCTTGCAAAGAAAAGATCTCAAACTTGAGATCTCTCAAAAGAGAAGCAACAGAAACTCTCTGTTCTTCTTTCAAGGCGTGAGATTTTCCAATTTGGAAAATCTCTTCTCTTCTAAAAAAAGAAAATCGCTACAAGAACAAGCACAGATTTTTTCTTTGAAAAATTATCGCTCGGGAGCTTCTCTGAAAAAATGCCACCGCCTCAAAATCACTCGAGAAAAGAACTCCACGATTTCTCGTGCTCTGGGTTTCCTTAAATAGGGAAACCCTAGCCAGCTCGTGACAAGCTATCGTGAGCTATCCCCGAGCTCGCCTGCGGAAGACCTCACCTGGATTTCACGCTTGAGATTTCTCACCTGCGGGATCTCCCCGTGCTCTGGGTTCCCTTGAGATTTCTCACTTGAAGCACGCCCGCGCTCGACGTCACGTGCAGCTAGGCTTGAGCTCGCCTGGATCTCGTTGAGCTCGCTTGCATCTATATCAACCTCGCCAGCATCGACCTCGAGCTCGCCTAACATCGTCAAGTTCGCCTGTAGCCCTCGTTTGTACCTCGCCTAAAGGAACTCGCATGCAGCTCATCTTTCCTAAAACTCGTCGAGGACCTCGCCTGAAGGAGCTTGACTTGAGCTCACCTTGCATTCTCACCCGCTCGCCTAGACCTCGTGGGTCTACCCATGAGGTATGATGGGTCGACCTATGAGGTGTGATCGGTCGACCCACACCGGTTTGGGCTACACCTAAAATCCAACAATCTCCTACTTGGAGACCAAACCGTCATTAGCAAGCTCTCTTAACAAGCATCTTTTCATCGTGTGGCTCCACCCTCATCTCCTACAGATGAAAGCTAACTGAAGTTGTGCACAAGTTTAGTTTCTGAATGGTGACTGCTTTAGTCAACAATCTGGAGGATTTTGACTCCCCAAAATCTTTTCCAACTGTAACTTCCCGTCCTCAATCATCGAGCGTATGAAGTGGTAACGTAACTCAATGTGATTTGTTCTAGCATGAAATATAAGGTTCTTGGAAAGGTGTATAGCATTCTGGCTATCACAATAAAGAACTTTGTTCCCTCGCTTCAGACCCAACTCTTCTAGGCACCCGGTTAACCAAATTATCTCCTTGCTCACCTCAGTCACTGCGACATACTTTGCCTCAGTTGTGGACAACATCACAATCTTCTACAAATGTGAGACCCAGCTCATTGTTATCGACCCTAAGGTATAAACATACCCCGTGGTGCTTTGCCTCGTATCATGATCATCGGCAAAGTCCGCATCCATGTATCTTTGCAGCACCAACTCCTTCTCCCGAAACACAGTAGCATATTCGTAGTCCCTCTCAGATATCGCAATATCTACTTCACGACCTCTGAATGTTGCTCTTCGGTGTTGCTTACAAACCTGCTCACAACTCCCACTGCATGGGCAATATTCGGCCTCGTGCAAATCATTGCGTACATCAGACTACCAATAGATGATGAGTACGACACTTTTCTCATGTGCTCCTTTTCTGCATCAGTCTTGGACGAATGTTCTCTAGATAACTTGAACTGGCTTCCAAGGGGCATGCTAATGACCTTAGCACTCTACATGTTGAATCTCTAAAGTACTTTCTCAATGTATTCAAACTGACTCAATTTCAACGTCCCGTCAGTCGCATCCCGACTGATCCGCATCCTAAGAATCTACTTCGCTGCCCCCAAATCCTTCATGACAAACTCCTTTGCTAACTACTTCTTCAGCTTATTTATCACCTATAAACACGATTCTACAACTAACATGTCATCAATATATACCAATAACATGATATAGCTAGACTCGAACCTCTTGAAGTAACAGCAATAAACTGAATTACATCTGCTATAGTCATTGCTCTGCATGAAGTTATTGAACTTCTTATACCACTGTCTTAGAGCCTGTTTTAGTCCATATAAGCTCTTCTTGAGCCTACATATCATCTCATCCTTTCCTTCCTTAATGAAGCCAATAGGTTGCTTCATGTAGATTTTTTTATCCAAGTCACCATGAAGAAAGGCAGTCTTTATATCTAACTGCTCAATGTAGAGATTTTCAGTAGTTACCAAGCTTAACACCACCCTGATGGTTGTGAGCTTCACAACAGGAAAAAAATCTCCGTATAATCTACTCCTTCTCATTGTTGGAACCCCTTCCCGACTAATCTGGCCTTATATCTCTTCCTTCAATTACTCGCGTCGAAAGTTGGTTTATTCATTGTAGGACTCATTTTAACTTCAATCGTTACAATAAGTTCAAAAAAAAGAAGGATTTTTTATAAGTCTCCTTACACAATGAAAATAAAAAGATTACAACTTTCTTGAAAACACACGCAGAGAGATCGTTTATCGGTCTTCTGATTGCGTGGGATCTTTACCAGTCTCGGGGTTTTTTCGTGGACTACCAAATGATCAAATCCGATTGATTTTGTTGTCTCGTGAAGGAAATAAGAAATTAAAGTGATTATCTCAACAACGGTGAGATAAACACTCTTCTCGAGATCACAGCAACGGTACGATCTCAAGGGAAGCAGATGAACGGGGTTGGAAGAACTACAGATCTATCGAGAACACGGGGCGGCTTTTTTTTGTGAACAGGAAGAGAGATACATATATAGGATATATATATATAGGTATGTAATTAGGGTATATATAGGTATGTAATTAGAGTTAGGGTTTAGATATTTAAATAAAAATAATTAATAAAAAATATAATTACTTACATTTTAAATCAAATAATTATAAAAAATTATCTACAAATATAAAACATACTAGTTATACTAATACAATAGATAATATGCAATAGTAGTAATAATATAACAAATTGTACAAATAATACGTAATTTAATAATAATACACTATATTATACAAAATAATATGTAATAGTAATAATAATATAACGTATTATTTAAAATGATACGTAATAGTATCTATAGCACAACGGATTAATTTCAAAAATTTTTATTACACTAAGTTAATTCATAAATATCTAAATCATTTAAATAAATATAAAATTTGGACTTTTAAATCATAGAAAATTCTAGAAAATCGAGAAAAATACAAATACTCTTTTAAAAATAATAATTAAATATTTTAAAATACTAAAAAATTATTTTAACTAGTATCAAAAGTTTATGATCATTACAGGGGCGTTCTGAACGTGGTATGTTTTTCGTCATCTGGATACATCTTGATTTGATTGTATCTTGAGAACCCATCCATGAAGGACATTCTCTCAAATCTACATGTGTTATCAATGATAACATCCGTGATAGGGAGAGGAAGTTGTCTTTCGGGCAAGCGGTGTTCAGGTTTCTGAAATCGATGCTGTTATGGTAATTCGCCATCTAAAGATAAAAATATCAAGAAACTGACTTTATATGCCCAAAAGAGCTATGGCCCAAGCTAGTTTAGCAGCCCAAAGCCCAACTAAGAACAAATCTATTGACTCATTGAGCGACGAATCATCTTTATCGATGCGAAGCGCGGGATCAGTCGACCCTTCATAATCAAGATGACTCCTCAAGAGTCAACCCGCCTCATAATCGAGACGACTCCTCAAATAGTCGGCTCGACCATCTCCTCGGCTGTCTACTCGGCCAGAGACTCACTAGACTGTCTGGTCGACAAAGTCATGGAGACGATTTAAAAAACCAACCCGTCTCTACTAAGGGGATAAGATCCAACTAAGCTCCCTTTAGATATACATCAATCAACACTACAGTATTGATCGATCCCATCAAGATATCAACTCTGATAAATCTCGTGCATAAACAGCTTTCTCTAGCTCACAAGTCACTTCCTAGATATTACTAAGATATCCTCTCATGTACTCAAATGACCTCCCTTCCAGTCACTATCCGACATATGTAGAAGGAAGAATGACTAAGCAGCCAGCTTATCTTCCACCATGCCTCATCTATCAAATCCGAGATATAGTGGAGACATCCTGATTTTTAGCGGATAGCTCTCATTAGATCTCATTGGCTGTGTCAAATCTGGGACATAGCGAATATCTGAGCTGCATCCATCAGCGGATAGCTCTCATTGGTTGTGTGATATCGAACATCAACAGATGTAGATCCTGAATAATGTTTGCAAGCTAATCGGGATGTTGCCCTTCCCGTATAAAGCCTGAATCAATTAACTTTTTGACTTTAGTTTTGATTACCTCCATAATCTGCGGACGAAATCGTCTTTGCTGTTGCTTGATGGGTTTAGCATCCAGTTTGATGTTAAGGCAGTGCATCGCCATGTTCGGATCAAGTCCTGGCATGTCTTCGTAGTTCCAGGTGAAAACATCGATGTACTCCCTGATGAGAGCAACCAATTCTTCTTTCTCATTTGGTGGAAGGCTATCACTGACGAAAATTGGTTTTGGGTTAGCTTCATCACCCATGTTTACATGGACCACTTTATCCTCAGTGGAAGGTTCTCTTTATTCAAACTGGTCAACATATTGGATATTTAGGTAGTGGATCCATGGGTCTTCCTAAGTTGGTAGTTGATCATCTTCCTCTATTATAGTAGGATCGACCGTAATGATGTTCGACATTAGTTCTTTGAACATTTCTCCAAGGCTGATGTCAAAATCCCAACTCAAAGAATCGGATGAGTTTTCGTCTTTGGCTAATCAGTCCCCAACTTGCCAGCAACATTCGTCATCGGATAAAGAGATATAGCCTAGGCCCCTTCTGTACACATAGTAATTATCAGGTTTCCCTTTTGGGACAAAAGTAGCCTTAGTCGGAACTCGAGGACCTCTACCGAAACAAAGTCCTTCTCCAAGTGCAAGATCATGTCCCCATTTTTTCATGACGTTATGCGCTTCTGGACTATATTTAGACAAGTGAGGACTAGGCTTTTCATCATCGCTATTATCCTTCAAAAAGTGGTCCGATGACGGAGATGTTTCCCCTTTACCATATATGATCTCCTTCTGACCCTTTTTCTTGGCAGGAATGACTAGGGTCATCCTAAATGAGTCTTGGATACGCTTATTTGTCACGCAATATGATTAGAGCGGCATGTGTAAGTCGAGATCATCACATAATCCCTTCATTATCTCATCAAGAGAAGGCGAGTACTCTAAATCGTCATTTATTTCTACTTCGACAAGTTACCAATTACAACTACCGTCTGACGATTCTCCATCGTCAATATTGATTATAAAGGGTATAATGTCATTTAATACAAAACCGTCATTGTAATCAAGTCCAGTTTTGATGTCAGCTTCTTCCCTGTTGTCCGTGCCTTGGGTCGATGGTTCAGTGTCAGACTCAGCACCGTAAAGAAGGGAGTTAGTAAAATAGTTTTTCAATCTCTTAAACGGTTGCTTATCCGTGACCTCTGTCTTGACCTTGTTATTAGCATCTACATATTTGAGACACTGATGGAGGGTGGATGGGGCGATAACATTACCATGGATTTAGGGTCGATCCAATAGTAAGCTATAGTAAGTCTCTACATCGATCACATAGCACGTGACCTCGGACTTCAAATCTCCAAGCTGGCATTTCACTCGGATTTTATCCAATAGCTTTGACCCACTGGTATTGAATCCGTAGATGATAGTACCTATAGAAGCCAACTTGCTAGCATGAATTCCGAGATTGTACATTAGTCAGAGTGGCATGATGCTAACAGCGAAACCCGGATGGACTTGGATCCGGTTGACAACACTCGAACCAATATATCCGGTGAAATACAAAGGTATGTCATGCTTTGAATTCCTCGTCTGCATGTCCTCTTTGGTGAATGTGATGCAAGGGAATTGTTTGGCTGCGAGGTTGCAATGTTGAGCTGACAACTCTGGCTCTTCGGTGATTAGCTTGATTTGGGTGAGGAATACACCGGAATCGGCCAAAGCTTCTTGCAAGGCCTCTCTGGTGTCTTTAGATAGACGTAATAACTCGTATAAAGTTATTCTCACTAGGATGTTAGCCAATTGTGTCATAACATTGAAGTGGTATGGAGCGTTCGAATTCCCCAGTTTGTCTCCCCCAATCGGACGATTAAATCAAGATGGCTGCGGGTTCTAAACCTCTTGATGCTGAGGTTCTTTAACTTTCTGCTTAGTTGCCGCCTCCTTTTGTTTAGGAGTTGACTGCTACTAAGAAGTTCCTTCAAAAGGGTTTGGAGTGGTTACGACTACCCCCTGCTTAGCTGATTGATCGGCCGCCTTGGGATAGTTGAACCGATACTCGTTCCTACTTCTAGTCGCAAAGGCCGGTTCTACGCTGGTAGCAAATTCTTCATGCTCATCATCGAAAAGTAGGAAGGTAGGAATTCCTTCATCATTTTCTTTCGGAATAACCATAGTAGCGCAACAAGACTTGCCCTTGCCTTTGGACTTGGATTTTTTCTTGGAAGAAGATCATGTCCATTGCTCGTCTTGAAGTAGATTAGGATGAACCCAAAAAATTTGGCCGTTGGGGGCCGTGTGTGGAACTAGACCTTTTTGGCGTTGTCTGTGAGGACCGTTATCATTTCTACTTTCGTTACGGTTTCTGGTTGAAACCATGTGAGGAGGATAGAGCCAAAGCTAATACTCACTGTGTTTGCACCCACCTTCTTTTTCTTGGGCTGCTTTGTGGTGATAATCCCAAGATCAATCAAGGCTTGAATCTTGTACTTAAAGGCATAACACGTCTTAACGGGATGATGAACCATCCTATGGAATACGCAGTACCGTGGATTTATAGTCTTCTTAGCTCCTCCTGATCGATGATTTGAGGTAGCTTAATCTTGTTATTCTCTAAGAGGAATTTGAATATACCGGGGACCTTGTCTTCCTTGAAGGAATATTCCTTTAGAGATTTTGGCTTAGAAGCCTTCTGTTGTATTGGAGGTTGTTGCTGCCATTAATGCGATTGCTGCTTTGGTGCTTGTTTTTGTGGCTGCTATTGCTGTTGCGGTTGGAGATGGAAGGTCTGATTAACATCCACCACATTTGCTTGCACCTTCCCTTTTCCATGAGGGACAAAGTTTTGGTTTGGGGCGTTAGTTACTGGTTGACCTCTTTCAGACTTCTTCCTTTTAAGGAAGCGTTCGGCTTGCTCCCCGTGCACCTTCAATTCTTTCTAGTCTTGGATGGTGCTACGTCCATAGCTTCCAACACGTCTAAAGAAAGATTGTTATAGCACATTTGGAGAATGAATTCCTCCGTGATCGGATCTCATTAGTTTATCGTCTTATTCTGGAAGCGCTTGATAAAGTTCTCGACCAATTCTCCGTCTTTCTGCTTCTCATCAAAGAGTGTTTTGATAGACACCTCAGTATCATTGTTAAAGAAGTTGGTGAGAAATATACTCTCCATATCATCCCAGCTGTTGATACTCTCTGGCTTGAGATGGCGGTACTAATCGATGGTGACATCGTGAAGGGTCCCAACGAATAACCGTACCATCAGAGGTTCATTGCCTGAGATGACACCCAGGAGGGACTTGAAGTAAATCAGGTGTTGAGTGGGTGAACCCCTTCCGTCGAATGGTGTGAAGTTAATCAAGTTGAACTTCGCCGGATACGGAATTGATTTCCACTCTCTTGGATAAGGACATGAGATGTCGGTCTTCTTTACCTCTTGAGCAGATATCAAAGCATTGATCTTTCTCTCAAGGTCTTTCATTTTCTTATCTTCATCTGTATCTTTCTTCAGGCAGTTTTGGGGAGGAACCATAGGACCACCCCCAGTGTTGGTATTGTTGTTGGGGCCACCCCCAGTCTCTTTGTCATTGGGAGGGGTATTAGTGTTGTGATTTTCCTCCACATTTGATTCACTACCGACGCGATTGCGATGGCTAGATTCTCCCAGCTAGTTTGATAAGGCTTAAAGCTCTTGGTCATGCAACTCCCTCATCCGCTACACTGTTAACTTCATCTCAGCCTTAAATTCTTCTTTTTGCTTGGCCAAAGCTTCTTGAAGTAGCTGAGCCACTTTTTTAGTGGAAACCATTAACGCTTCTCGAGTTTGTCCTACACTAGATATATTGTATAGTCAGAAATTATTGTGGAGTTTGCATCTGATGCTTCATCATCTGAGGAATGCCCTTACTGAATTCTTTGATAATCCCTTGGTCTGATAGTTCTAGATCGTAGCCGAGTTATGCGCTAGGATACCTCTGGAAAAGGTTTGGGACTAAAACTTTGTCTTGATTTTTCCTTATCGGCCATGTTGATGGTGACCTCTGGGAATTCGTCACCTTGATCGCTCAATCTTCTTCTACGGAAGCATCTTGATCTGTATTTAGGCACTTCAGTAGAGATCCTTTCAAATATCGAGACCCTTCGTGGAGTGGCCTTGGGGCAGCTACATTCTGATAATATTGTCTTGATTAAATTCTCAAAGGGATAGTGAGAGTCTAATTCTAGGGTACTTCTCTTTCGATATTTATTTGTACCCCCAGCCCGATAGTACAACTCATCAACGTTGTGGTCGGAGAAACTTATCGGCTGTTGGTTTGAGCATCCAGGTATAACGTTGTCATTAAACGAACACATTTTCTTCTGAATTGGTAACGCCTTGTTGGCGTTCGTAGGAGTCACACGTTTGGAATCGTACCTTTGTGAAGGTGGAACCTTAACGGGCTCTCGGTTTTCCACAACCACCCCCAAGCGGGCGGTTACAGGAATGGTCTTGTTGGGAGGTATTGTACGACCCTTGGTCTGAGGAGTTGCTCGGGAATTATTTAGTGGACTCAAACATTCCTTAACATGAGTTTTACCTTGATATTCATGTAGAGGACCAAGGCAATCCTTCAACGGAATCCTGAATTTGGAGAGATTCATGTTTGTTGGCCTTCTTGTTTTGATGATATTTAACAAACAATTTACTTCTAATATTGTTTGTCTAGTGTTTGTGTTTTCGTATTTATTCTAGGCAAACAACGGGTTGGAGGATGGATGGAATTGCTCTTATCTAATGGAGGTTGGTGGAATAGTGGTTGAAGCCTATACAATTCAAGTTAAAGATCCAATTACAAGCTTCATCCGCAAGTGTACCAAGTTGAGCTCATTGAAGACGTTCATCAAGCTTAGGTAATTTAGTTTAGAAGTTTATATTATGTGTGTTAATACCTTAAGCTCGATATAATATACACACACACATTTATTGGTTTCCATGTATATATATAGTTATATATTTACATATATGTTTTGGTTCGATAGTTTTCAAGTTTTAAATATGAAACAATTTAACATAATTAGAAAACATATTTTTATTTCATACTTATATGCATATATATGATTTCATCAATATCAATTTTATTTAGTTCAATGAAATCATGTTTTAGTGCATTATATGTGTATTTTGATAAAATACTATATTTATTGTTTATAGACTTTATAACAATAGCTTACATCTTTCTTCAAATCTATAAAATCATTTTGTAAAGTTTCAAAACATGGTTTAGCCAAAATGTCAAAATTCAACATTTTCATATTTTGGACTATTTTGCAAAATGATGATATTTCTCATTTGGGAAGTCCTTTTAGAAAACTAGTTTTTGTAGCATGTGTATTATCATGTCTACAATCATTTTCTAAAGTTTTATATTTTTCTGAATTTATTTGATATTTTTAAACAGGGTTTTAAATCAGAAAAACTGTTTACAAACCTGAAAATTTCATATATCAGTTCACGGTCGACCGCCACGGTCGACCGTGCCCTTGTTTTTTCCTCAGGATATTGCAAAAACTTTCATGGTCGACCGCCACAGTCGACCGTCAAGCTGAAAATTCCCACGGTCAACCGTCATGGTCGACCGTTGAACTCTCTGGAAGTTTTCTCTGCTTTGATGACCTTCGCGGTCGACCGCCGCACTGTCAAATCTGCTCCAACGACTAGTTTTCAGAACCGTTGTTGAGCTGGTTTTTTGGTCTTTTCTTGGCTTTAGGGTTTCATATAAATAATCCCTTATACCTCAGTTTTTATATGAATCCAAGAGGTTTAATAAAGTTTTAATCAAGGGTTTAAGTTTGTTTAAAGTGTGTTTATAAGCTTTTAAGCATTTGAGTGTTTCGGTTTTGTGAATCAATTCCTCAAGAGCTTGAGGAGATCATCTATTGGTGTTTGAGCATCCAACTCTTCTCCTTCCACTCTTAATCTATTGAGAAGTTTTCTAAACTCAATATAGCTTTATATTTTATATTGTTTGATTACCATTTTATTAAGCTAGTGTTCATATTGAGTTTAGTTGATTTTATTTTTTCTTTGTTTACACACACACAACCATTGAGCTTATTGTATTTACATTCATAGTATAATTAGGTTGTGGGATTGTGTAACTTAGAGAGTGAGCTTATAATTCTTTCTCATCCATTGTAGAGAACAAACACTTTGTATTGTGCTTATTGTAAGATTCACTTTGTAATACACTTGTACACCGCGAGAAGTGTGTGGCGAGAGTTGGGGATCATCCCAAGAGGAGTGGCGTTAGTTGACGAACCTAGGGAGAGGTTATATCCGAGCACTTGAGGGAGATACGTCTAGTTCAACACTTAAGAAGGTGTAGAGTGGGATTACAAGAGTGTGTTAGTTGTAGAGTTTTCGGTAAGCTAGAAAACCGTATTGTGTGGTGTAAACGTTGTTCGGGTAAACGTAGAAAACCTGGTTGTGATAGTGGAGATCTCCTCGAGGTGAGGAGCGGAGACGTAGGTCGTGGGGACCGAACTCCGTAATCATATCGTTTGTTTGTGATTGCATTGGTGCACTTATTCTTATGTTCATATCTTATATCGCCTTTGTATATTGCTTGTTGATTATATTACCCACTATCTAGTTTAGATTATTTATCCTTATGTTAATTATATATCCTTGCATATATCTCATAGTATATCTTATTGTTAGGATATTGCTCTTTGATCATATTGATTATTCTTGCTTATAACATATTGTATATCTCTCTTGCAAGAATAATTTGTTATTAATTTTAATTAGCATAAAATCGGATTAGATTAGCATAAGACCCTAATCACCCCCCTCTAGGGTCTAACAATGTTATCGTAGGGCTTCACCGGAAGTGCGGGAGAAAGAGGAGCGGGATCGGAAGTTGACGAAGGTGGGGAGGCAGCTTTGGAGCTGGAATTAGCTGAGAGACATGACTGGTGTCTCTTCCCAAGTAGAGGTGTCTTGACTGTCTTAGGTGCCATTTCTGGCGCTATTTTGTCCTTTGGCACCCAGACTTGCTTGGATTTTGGCGATTCTTTGACCACCTCTTGTTTTTGCAACTCTTGTACCTTTTTCACAAGGATTCGTTCATGCGCAAAAAGTGTACGGCATTTCTGGATGCGCTCCTCAAGAGCAGAACGGGTTCATTTGACAAGAACTCATTTGTTAGTCGGCGGTTGGGAGGAGGATCTCATTGCTTGTTGCGATGAAGACTTAGTGGCTTGGCGTCATCTAAATTATAGATCCACCTGATAGCGGAGTTCGTCCACCTACTCCAGAGCTTTGGTGGATTGACGGGCAAGATGTTGGCACCGTCTCTGATGAGCTCTCTTCGTCAGAACTAGGGTGCCTTCAACAGGCAACTCCTTGACTTTTGAGGAGTTGTCACGAGCGTCAGATCTGGCTTCCTTGGATGCCAGAGAAGAGTCTTCAATAGCACTTTGTATGTAGGAAAAATTGTAAAGAAGAGAATAAAGAAAATTTGATTTGTATTTCTTTGATTTCGATTACAACTTGATTACAAAAGAGAGGAGAACAAAATTGGTTCTTC
>BQKN01060288.1:85493-118801 GCA_022839385.1 Asparagus kiusianus
GATAGCAATGACATCAATGAAGAAAGACTCGATTTTTCCCGCGAACACCATTGGAGATTTTTCATGAATCTATGGTAAATGTTGTAACGTAACCTTCTGTTCCAAGCTGAGCAACCGAAATAAGATTCCACTTCAGTTTTAGTACATGTCTGATATTCTTTAGAGACCACTTGGAGCCATTCAACTGTATTTGCACGTCACCTCTTCTAACAACACTACAGGGTTTTTATTATCCCCCAAGTATACTTTCCTAAAGTCCCCTGCTACATAGTTCTGAAATAGCTTCCTATTAGCAGTGGTGTGGAATAAGGCTCACAAATCAATGACCCATGAATCAGAATCATTGTCCATAGCGAGAATTAATCCGTCTTGCACAATATGAGCCTCCTGCTTATTTTTACCCTTCCTTGGTGCTTTACAAGTATAAGACATATGACCCTCTTGACCGTAGTTCCAACATTTCCCTTTGGTAGGTCTCACCTTTGAGTTAGACCTCTTCTTCTTGGACTTCGATCGATTCCTATTTTGGTTTCCCCTATTATGGCTTCTGCCTCTCTGCTCGAGACTTAGGGCTGAACCTGAAGATTCATTCGATTTTCTTCTAACCTCCTCGAATAGAATCATATCTACCACCTCGTTCAGCTTTAACTTTTCCTTCCCCGCTAAGTTGCTGATTACGGTCATGCAACCTGCCCAACTATCTGGCAACTACGATAGTATTAATAGAGACTACACTTCGTCATCAAACATGATGTTAACGGAGATGAGTTAATAAATAATTGTGTTAAACTTGCTGAGATGTATCGTGAAGGAATATCATTCTGTCATCTTGAGGTTGAATAACATCTTGACGAGATGCATCTTATTTGCAGCTGAGGGTTACTCGTACATTGTTGTGAGCGCTTCCATAAACCCCACCGTTGTCTTCTCCTTCAATATATTGTGTGCTAATGATTTTATGAGCGACAATCGGATCTGCCCTAAAGGCTTTCGATCCAATATTTCCTAGTTCTCGTCGGATTCTTCCTTCTTCTTTTCTTTTTTGTTACCCATCAACGGACGGTAAAGATCTTTCTAGAATAGATAATCCTCCATCTGTGACTTTCAGTAGGCAAAGTCTGATCCGTCAAAATTCTCAATTTTAGATTTGCCTTCTTCTGCCATTTCTCACACTCACAGATCTGAATAAGAGCTCTGATACCAGTTATTAGGGATTCAAGCTACTCAACTACCCGTCAAATATGAACCCGCCTGTGGAAACGTGCGCTACCGGATCTTGTGTTGAGATAATAGAAAGAAGAAATCGCAGCAAATTAAAAGATGGCAACAAAGAAGAACACCGAGTTTTAACGAGGTTCGGCAACTTGCCTACATCCTCGGGAGCCACTCAAATAATTTCCTTTAATGTATAGAAGATTATAAGCTTGCAAAGAGAAGATCTCAAACTTGAGATCTATCAAAAGAGAAGCAACGGAAATTCTTTATTCTTTTTTCAAGGCGTGAGATTTTCCAAGTTGGAAAATCTCTTCTCTTCTCAAAAAGAAAATCGCTACAGGAACGAGCACAAATTTTTCCTCTGAAAAATTGCCACTCAGGAGCTTCTCTGAAAATACGTCGTCGCCTCAAAATTGCTCGAGAAAAGAACTCCACCATTTCTTATGCTCTTGGTTCTATTAAATAGGGAAACCCTAGCCAGCTCACGACAGGTTGTTGAGAGCTGTCTCAGAGCTCGCCTGTGGAAGACCTCACCTGAAGCACACCAGTGCTCGACCTCGTCTGTAGCTAGGCTCGAGCTTGCCTGGATCTCGTTGAGCTTGCCTGCATCTCGTCGAGCACGCCTGCATCTTGTCGAGTTCGCCTGTGTCTATGTTAATCTCACCAGCGTCGACCTCGAGCTGGCCTAACATCATCGAGCTCCTCTGCAGCTCTCGCCTAGACCTCGCCTAAAGGAGGTCTCTTGTAGCTCATCTTGTCTGAAACTCATAAAGGACCTCGCCTGAAGGAGCTCGACTCGAGCTCGCCTTGCATTCTCGCCCGCTCTCCTGGACCTCGTGGGTCGACCCATGAGGTATGATGGGTCTGATTGCTCTAATACCAAATGAAATTACCCTAGAGGGGTTGAATAGGGTAATATGCTATTCTAATCTGATTTAATGCAAATTAAACTTATTATCAATTATATCTTAGCAAGTGATGTATATGAGGAAATATATGGAAGGATATACAATGAAACAAAGGGCGAATAAACTATTGGACAATATCCTTATAAAGAGATGTACAATAAATTATATGCAAGGATAAGCAATAGTAAACAAATAGTCAATATGCGATATAAACATGCAAGCACAAGATAAAAGAGAATTATGCGCCAATGACAAACTCAAACACAATCAAATGATCATGGAGTTCGGTCCTTCCGACCTACATCTCCGCTCTCCACTTCCGGGGAGAACTCCACTATCCAATGGGTTTTCAATGTTCACCTAAAATGTTTACACCTCACAATCTTAGTTTTCTAGCTCACCAAAAACTATCACAATCATTCACAATGTAATTGCACACTACAACATTAAGTGTTGGTCTCTCACGTGTCACCTCCCTCAAGTACTCAGCTTTACTACCTCTCCCTAGGCTTTACTACTGACGTCACTCCTCTTGGTATAGATCACGTCTCTCACCACACACTCCTTTCGGCGTACTTGTGTATTACAAAGTGATCTCACAATAAAGGCTCAAATACAAGATTTTGTTCTCTAATAAGATGAGAACTCAATTAAGCTCACTTAATCACACTCACAACCCAAATTATACAATATGTGATGATACTATAAACTCAAATGGTTGTGTGTGAAAATGATACGTAAAAATGAAACTAAACTCAATTTAATCTAGCAAATGAATATGATAATAAAAATAATAAACAAGCTAGAAAAAAGAGTTTAGAAAATATCTCAAACAAAGAGATCACTAGTGGAAATAGGACTTTCACTGACGGGAACATCACTGACGGGAAAATGCCGTCAGCAATGTTTATATCGCTGACAGGAATTACCGTCAGTAATGTTGCCGTCACAATTTCTTAGTTTCCGTCAGCGATGTAAACATCGCTGACGGGATATGAACATCGCTGATGGGAAACCCGTCAGCGATGTTATTCCAAATTTTTCGCTGGCGAAATTTTCCCCCCTCGTTAAAAATTTCCTTCCTTTCCCAAATCCCCCCACACCCCAAATCTCCCTCACTCTCCTCCCAAATCGCTACCCAACCCCCCAAATCTCTGGCGATGACCCCAGCACCCCTTCCTCCGGTGTGAGCCCCAAAAACCCAACCCCCTTACTCCGGTGCATGCGATCCCGAGCCTCCCCCGCGAGCCTACTCCGGCACGACACCGCTGGCACCGAAAATCGTCCCCCCCCCCCAAATCATCACGAGAGCTGCTTCTCCCCCCAAATCTCCCTCTCCCCTCCCCCCAAATCGCTCCCCGTGAGCCTACTCTAAGGATCCCGATCTCTCTCAGGTAAGATCCAATCTCTCTCTGGAATCTCTCAGTGTGTCTCTCTCAATCTCTCTCTTGATCTCTCTAAATCACAAGAAAGACACATTTTGGTCCAGTGTCCGATAACAAGTCCACAAATCAGAAGAAAATAAAGGATAGATTGTCTACTAAATCTAAATATAAGAACTTCGGTATTATTATGGATGATCTCTCTAGAAACACCTCTTTTTCACTTGTTCATTCAACCCCCGACTGTTCACTTGAACTAGCCAGGGATGAACTTGTTGATTAGATGTTGCAATTATGATAAGAAATGCATGAATGTCTTTGTGGATTAGATGTTGCAATTATCGAGAATAAAATGAGATAAAATCGACACAGATAATTTGCACCTGTGCAAAGGTCATAAAAAAGTTGTGTTAATAAGAACTATTGTATACTGTGCCTTAATCTTATACAGTGGCGGAACTTGTTGATGTGTAATTCTTGGACAAACTTTAAATGAGATTTAGATCTAAATCCAAATTTGTTCTTATAAGCAAGCCTATGCTGATTGAGATGTTTTTTTTTACATATATTTTGGCACTTTGTCTATATTTTTCTCCATAATCACATCTCTATATTCTCTTGTCATATATGCTTAGCCTTAGCTATATAAACAACTTCAATGAGCCAAATGCAGCGATCGATGAATTCTCGTACCCTCACTACGATGTATCTCAATTACCTTTTTGGACGATATAAATTTGTATGTTTATTCAACTTGCAGATGTCTAAAAACATTAACAGGAGGTTATTTTGCAGGGTAGGCTCTTGACTGGAACAATGATAGGTTTAGCTATAGCCGGAGGAGCTTACGTTAGTACCGTGGACGAAGCGACATTTTGGTACATAATATTACATCTTTAAACTATGTACTACCAAATGCTCTAGCAAATTTTGTACTCCTACTAATTTAACCAATCTTAACTGTAAAATTAAACATGCAACTTACATTTATGCCGTCCTACAGGAAAAATTTGCTCAATTTTACTAATTATCTACAGGAAAATTTTGCATTGTATCCCTTTGCTTTACGAGGTTAATCCTATATTAGTACTAATAATATCTTCAGGTCTGGTCGGAGACCTGTGATGAAGTTCCAGTACAAAAATGCTACGAATTCTATCAAAATCAAACTTCTGTGTTATGTGTTAATGGGAAGTTTCTAAAAACCAGTCATCATACCTAACTCTTCACAATGATTTAAAGATGTTTCATGCACGAATGTGTAAAAACTGTTATAAGTCTGATTTATAGACACGCAATTTTTTAGCTTCCACGGAACCGATCATCAAATTTGCTTGATGAAATCCTTGCAGAAGTGGCTTACTCTCTACACACACATATGGAGGAAATAATGTTAAGACTCCTCTAATTGTCTTCTTTATCTGGCAGGACTAATGCAACATGGATCTTTTATGAGGCTTCCTAGAGATTGCCAGGAACTTGCTGTCTGTTCCCTTTATTACATGTCGAGCTTGAGCTCAGTTTTTCTTCAGTCATTGGTTAGCTGTTGCTTGTGTAAGCATCCTTTTTCCCATAAAACTCTTGTCTTCACTTTGAGGTGCTCCCAAGGAAATAAATGATGATTCTTTTTCAGATTCTTCTCTTTAGAAGATAGGGACAGCATACTCACACTCTAGTAAACTTCATATAGGCTTAATATCTGATAAGTGTGATTTCCTAATTCATAAGAGATATGTCTTTGACTGCTAATAAAATTGAAGCATGTGTACTATGGTGCGGTATATACATACATACATTCATTCATTTGTGGATGCTTGCATACATACTATAAATGCATGTATACATATGGTGTATACATAATGGACACACAAACATACGTATGCGCAAAGATGTCTACAGACATGCGCAATTTAAACAATTACTAGATCGAACACTCATTGGCACATGAATATATAACTAAAATTTCTCTTGTTACGTATGACCAGTCTTGTTACGTGTATAAGCCACTGCCTAAAGCTTCTTTTCAAATTTCTGTCCATATTATTAGTAATATTGCTCTTGTTCAAATGATGATGTTGTTGGATAGGTTACTATGGCAAACTGTCATTATCTATCACTGTATGAAAGGCTCAATAAGCATTATATATTTTTGGTGGTTATATAACATCCTTGACGGGCATCCCGTCAGGGATGTTTATCGCTGACGGCATGCCCGTCAGGGATGTGCAAAACATCCCTGACGGGCATGCCGTCAGCGACATTTCCACATCCCTGACGGCGGGAGCCGTCAGGGAAGATGCCGTCAGTAATAATCATTGCTGACGGTGGCCCGTCAGGGATGTTTCTTCCCTGACGGGACTTTTTCTGACGGCGTAACCTTGACGGGAAGCCGTCAAGGATACGTATCCCTGACGGGAAATTTGGCATCCCTGACGGGAAAGCCCGTCAAGGATGCCCATTTTTCTACTAGTGGATGTAGATGATTGAGAATGAGCTCCTCAATGTTGAAGATTAATCCCTTCTCTTTCTGAAACAATCTTCACATAAACGAAACCGTAAACCAAACTTAAAACCCTTAAACACTTGTAAACTCTTATTGTAAAATTTTCTCTTAGATCATCCATGCAAAATAAGGCTTGAAAGTTATTTATAAGTTCACAAAACCACAGCCCAAAAACCCTAATAGAAACAAATAAAACCCAACAGAATCGGAGACAGAAGAAAAAGAGTCGTTGTGCAACGGTACTCAGGCTGGTTGACCATTGGGGTTGTGTGGGTTGACCCACCATAGAAACTTCTTAGCTCCCTGTAAACCCTGTTGGCCTTTTTGTTTTGATGATATTTTTACAAATAATTTACGATTAATATTATTTGTCTAGTGCTTTATGCTTTCTTATTTATTCTAGGCAAACAATGTGTTGGAGGATGGATGAAATCGAGCATTCATGATCATATCCATTGGAGGATGGAAGGAATAGTAGAGTGAAGCAATACAATTCAAGTCATATTCAAGTTCAAGCTTCATCCGCAAGATTATCAAGACGAGCTTATTGAAGATCAAGATTGCTTGGGCAAATAGTTTAGGTGTTATATTATGTGTGTTGGTATTTTAAGCTCAACCACATACACACATACACGTTTTGGTTATATATATATATATATATATATAAGGATTATATACAAGTTTTGGTCTTATAGGTTTCAAGTTTATATATATGAAACAATTATATATATGAAACAAATGAATATAATTGGAAAATACATATTTGTTTCATGTTTGTATATGCTTTGTATGATTTCATTAAATTCAAGTTTTGAAATCATGTTCATTGTTTTTGAAAGAATGCATAAAACTTACAATTTTGTGAAAATATTGAGTTATTGGTTTATGGACTTAACAATCATTATATACATCTTTTATTAAGTCTATTTAATCATTTTATAAAGTTTCAAAACTTGGTTTATGTTAAAACATCAAATTTCATGTCTATCAACTTTTCATGTTTTGGACATTTTTGTAAAATGATGATTTTTCTCAATTTGTAAGTGCAATTCCAAAAATTCTTTTTGTAACATGTTCACTATCATGTTTACAAGCATTCCTCAAAGTTTTATAATTTTTGGAATTTATTTGCTATTTCTAAAAGCACTTTAAAAATCAGATTTACTGTTTAAATCAGGCTGATAACTTGTTATCAGTCAACTGATGGAATTTATCAGTCGACTGATGAACTCGCCTGGAATTGCAAAAGTTTATGTTTTATGACTGATAAACTATCAATCGACTGACGAGGTCATCAGTCGACTGAAGAACTAATCAGTCGACTGATGAGTTCTTCGGTCGAATGATGAAGTGTTGAGCTGCTTGTAACGGTCAGCTCATCAGTCGACTGATGAACAATATCTATCGACTGACGGTCCAACGATTAGTTTTTTCTAGCTTTTTATTTTTGTCTTTTTATTGGGTTTGTTGGTTTCTTCTTGGTTTTGGGGTTTCCTATATATACCCCCTCATACCTCAGTTTTATTAACTATCCAAGAAAGAGTTTAATCAAGTTTAAAAGGGTTTTAGTTTGTTTTAAGTTTGAGTTTTGAGTTTCAAGTTTGTGAAGCAATTTTCACAAGAGCTAGAAGAGATCATTATTTGTGTTTGAGCTTCAACTCTTCTTTCTCTCTCTCTCTTGGCATCATAGAGAAGTTTTTCTAAACTCATATCTAGCTATTTATATGATTGATTTTTATTTTTATAAGCTAGAATTTATTTGAGTTTAGTTTGTTTTTATTATACTCATTGCTTACACATTACCTATTGATCTTATAGTATTTCATACATAGTGTAATTTGGGGTTGTGGGATTGTGACTTTGAGAGTGAGCTTAATTGAGTTCTCATCTATTATAGAGAACAAAACATTTGTATTAAGCCTTCATTGTGTAGATCACTTTGTAGTACACTTATACACCGAGAGGAGTGTGTGATGAGAGACGGGGTCAGTTCCAAGAGGAGTGGCATCGGTAGTAAAGCCTAGAGAGAGGTCGTAATTCTGAGCGCTTGAGGAAGGGTACGGGCTAGAGACCAACACTTAGAGGGTGTTGAGTGTGATTACAAGAGTGTGAGATTGTAGAGTTTTCGGTAAGCTAGAAAACCGAGTGTGCGGTGTAAACATTATTCGGGTAAGCGTACCCGGTTGTGATAGTGGAGATCTCCTCGAGGTGAGGAGCGGAAACGTAGGTCAAGTGGTTGACCGAACTCTGTGATCATATTGTGTGTTTGCATTGTCTATTTGTGCACTATCACTCTTGTTTATTTCTTGTTTGTTTGCCCTTAGTTTATATATCCTTGATAATAGTTCATTGAATATTAATCTTGTTTGTTTGCATTAAGTCCTTTTGCATCAATTTGCAAGTTCGATTATGCTTTACTGCACTATAAATGCAAAAATTTGTTTAGCAAAATAATACTAAAACGATGATACAAGATGTCTATTACCAGTGATTAAGTAATCAAAAAGAAGAAAAAAAGAAAAAAAGAAAAAGAAAAGAAAAGATCAACTGCTTATGAATTGGTCTCATGCTAGCCATGCTTTTTTACGCCTACTCAACCCAAACTCGTCCACATCATGTAATTTAATATTCAAAAACAGACTCAATCTCAAAACCCTCCTACCAGCATTTACCACATTTTTCATATGGATTGGCAAAATTACGCAAGGCCTCATATGGCCTCCATGGCCATGACACTACCACAAAATAGGTCTACAAGGATAATTTGTTAGGGATGGTTTTAGCTGCTAAGGAAACGATTTTGTGACGGTTCCAACCGTCACAATAGAGTCTAAGATAATGCTTTAAAATAAAGTGTTGGGCTTGAATTACATTTGCAAATAAATTTTGTAATGGGCTACAGCGGCGGTTCCCCATATTTTCATTTTTGGTTTTGAGACCGAGCACCACAAATTCCCCCCTAAATTTTCATTTGACCGCTCCGTAAAAACCTTAAAACCATTCAAATTACCAATTCTTCATTCAGCATCACCCGATCTCCTCCTTTGCCTCTCATCCCCCTCCACTCGAACTTCCCACACATCTCCACGCCGACCTCGATGGTGTCGAGATCCCTCCGGATCAGCAGCGGCTCATTTTCACGGGAAAGTAGCTCGAGAATGGCCAGACCCTAGTCGATTACAACATCCAGAAGGAGTCGACGCTCCACCTCATATTCTGCCTCCGCGGTGGCACCAAGAAGAGGAGGAAGAAGAAGAAGAAGGTAACAGCCCATTCTCCCCCTATTTTTGTTGCCCCCCTATTGAAATCGTTATTTTTAATTCGATGTGTTCGATTAGGGGTAGATTTGTTACAGATTTATTGTAGGGAGCAGATATATTTGGGTTTTGTTGCTCTTAATCCATTTTTAATTTTTTTATAATTTCTCGATTATTTGGTTGTTTGAGTGAATTGATTTGTGATTTTGTTTACAGGCAGCGGTTCCTGAAGAGAAAAAGCTGACTAAATATCCAAACACCCTTTCAAAATGAATCTAGCCACCACTGATTTGTTTTTCGCTCATATGACTTGGATTATTAACCTCTCAAGGTGTGGTCTTATTTAGAGCTTATTTTCTTAGCACTAAGTTATGTTCTTTCAACTCTTATGCAATATGTTTGTCTTTTTATCTTAATGTATGCAGGAAAACATCTAAAGATCCATGCTTATCGCTCCTTGTGGGATTTATTTATTGTGAAGATTTAGAACTTAATCGTCTCAATAGAGACCGAGACCTTTTGACCTTTTCATTAAGTAGTAGCTCTTTCTTTTAATCGTGGAGGAATTGTGATATGTACATTGGATAAAAGCAAAAACTTGTGATAAATCGCAATCTTATTTCTATAATATTGTTCTTCATTGTAATGAATTGTTTATTATATTAAGAGTAAAGTTTGGTTAGTTTCTGTGTAAAACTTGGACTATTGTTTCTTTGTAAGTGATAAACTAATGTGTGATATCTGGATGATTTGCTTTGATCAGTGAAAATTGAAAACCATCTCCTTTGCTATATATACCAGTTCCCATATCTTTACATCTGAAAGCCGTCCCCATTGCTAAAAATCATCCTCATAGCTAACTGTCTCCTTTGGTATAAAAATTGTCCCTGTAGATCACAAACAAAACCATTACCATAAACAATATAATTTGTTGGCCTTCTTGTTTTGATAATGATTTTACAAACAATTTATGACTAATATTGGTTTTAGTATTTTGTTTTATGTTGTTTAGTATACACGGGAAAATAAGCTACATTGACATTGAAGCCTATGCAAATTAAGTCAACCAATCAAGTTCAAGCTTCATATGATTCATTGTTGGTATATCTTGTATAGGATTTATATAGTGTGCAATTCTTTAAGCTCAATACACACACACACACACACACACACACACACACACACACACACACACACTTATTGTAGGCTATAAAAATTGCTTTGACAACAGGAAGACCTAAAAATTCGCCTGTATGAGCACGCCCGCACCCAGAAGAGCTAGACAAGCTCGCTTTAATCGTTGAGCCCGCCATCAAGAGCTCGATTCCGCCTACATGCTTGACTCGCCAGCACGAGTCAATCCCACTCAAGAGTTGAGTTCGTCAGCACGAACGAAGCTCACTCGCGTGCTTGACTCACCAGTACGAGTCAAATCCACACAACCGCCAAGCTCGCCTGCTTGACCAGATGATCAGAAGCTCGCTTGCATACTTGACTCACCTGCACGAGTCAAGTTCACTCAAGCACTGAGCTCGCCTGCATGTCCAAGCACTAAGCTCGCCTGCATGTCCAAGCAATCAGTCAAGTGATCAACAAACTCGCCAAACTCACCAGAGTACCTAGCAGCTATGATGTCACGTACAGGGATGAGCCTTCCTATTTCCCGTAATGTGAAGGGGAGGAGTACAGTGCTTTGTGCCCATCAAGCAATCGCTCACAGTACAAGTGAGAGGCTTGGCATCTCTCAACAGTGTATGGTCACATCTCATGATTTAAGAAAGTGACCATGCTGTCTTTTTCCTATTTAAGAGCCTCTCTTGGCTACGTGAAAGGGGGTCGCTACTTCAGAGGTTCGTTTCTTCATAGGGGCTAGCATTCCGGTTGATCGGGGGCTCCTCGACTAAGTTAGTGACATGCTCTATGCATTGCTCTTGCACTGTAGCACCTTCTTCTAGCTTTCGGCCTTGATAAGCTTCAAGCTCGAGAACTCGAACTCGATAAATACGAGCTCCTACTATGTACTGAAGCCCGCCTGTAACCTTGATCGGATTGTCCAAGAGAAGCAAACTCGGCATGAGCATCGAGAGAGGCAACCTATCGCTACCAAAGACCCAACGTTAAACAAGGAGGCATTCCCTCCGCTTCTGTTGTAACTTTGATTCATTAGTTTGTAATAATCTATTCTTATCAATACAAACGTAATCCCTATTTTGGGAAATCAAATTTTACACCTACACTTATATTTGTGATTTTTCTCAAAACATAGGTACTTTTATGCAAAGTCTATGTTAATATGTTTTGGACTATATATACATCATAAACATCTTTTATTATATCCATAAAAATATTCTATAAATTTTCAAAACTTGTTTTGAGTCAAAAATCAAAAATCACATGTTTACATAAACATGTACTTTAGTGCTTTTGCAGAATATAGTGATTTTTACAAATAATAAATGCAAATTGAAAAATTCTTTTTTAAACATGTTTATTTTCATGTTTATAAACTTTTCCCAAAGTTTCATATTTTTTGGCTATCATTTGTTATATTTAACATATTTTCAAAATCAACAAAAACTGTTTTAATAACCTGCATTTGCCATATATCAGTTTGCGGTTGACTGGCATGGTCACCACGGTCGGCCAGATGAAGTCTAGAGACTTCACTCTGGTTTTTAGCTATCCGCGGTCGACCGGAGTGGTCACGACGGTCGATCGCCAATTGTCCAAAGACCCAGTTATGTTTTTCGGTCATTCGCGTTCGACCGGACATGTCTCTGCGGTCGACCGCTAATATAGCTGTTGCACAGTAACGACTAGTTTCCAGTTTTATTTTCTTATGGGTTTTTGGTCTTTTTACTTGGGTTTCTACTAATGTTTTATGTTGGTATATATACCCTTATGCATTAAACTCTTCCTACCAACCAAGAACATTGTTTTATCAAGTTTATCAAGTTTTTAAAGGTGTTTAAGCCTTGTTTTAAGTTTTGTTTGAAAGGAGAGTTTTTTCACAAGGAGGAAGCTTTTGATTTTAACTGAAGAATTCATCCTCATCATCATATCTACAACTCTTTGTGTTTATAGAGAAGTTTCCCTAACTCAATTATCTAGCATTATTTTCTTGAATTTCATATTTATTTTATTGCTAGTTCTTTTTTAGTTAGATTTTATTTGTACTCATTTATCACACACATCCCTATTGAGCTTTTAGGATTACATACACTATATTGTGGGTTGTGGTGAGTGATATTGTGAGAGTGATCTTACATTGAGTTCTCATCTTGTATTAGAGAACAAACCATTTGTATTGAGCTTTTATTGTGAAAATCGCCTTGTAATACACATTTACACCAAGAGGAGTGTGTGGTGAGTACGTAGTTTATACCAAGAGGATTGACATCAGTAATAAAGCCTAGTGAGAGGTAGTAAAGCCAAGCACTTAAGGGAGGCGATACATGAGGACCAACACTTGAGGTTATAGTTTGTGTATATACATTGTGAGAGATTTATAGAGTTTTCGGTGAACTAGAAAACCAAGTGTGTAGAGAAGTTCCAGCTGCCAAATCGGGTGTGTTGATATAGTGGAGACCTCCTCGAGGTGAGGAGCGGAGACGTAGGTCAAGGGTTGACCGAACTCCATGATCATATCTTATGTTTGAGTTTGCTTTATGTACATTTATTTGTGCTTGGAATTTACATTCTTGATCATAACTCATTCATATATCTTTTGCAAGAATTAATTAATCAAGAAAGTTTTTAATTGGCATTATATCGGATTAGATTAGCATTGATCCTATTCACATTCCTCTAGGGCCTAACAATTGGTACCAGACCTTGATGCTCTTTGATTTGAGGTTTAACCACATTGAGTTAAAGATCCCTTGTTCTTATTATTGTTGCTAATCTTATTTTGATATTTTTTATATTGCTTGCATAACACATTATGGATATGCACGGTGCACCTAGTTTAGGTTATGCTATTAACATTGCTTCTAGAATTAGTAATTTCCCCTATACACAATGGTGTGTTAGATTTAAGCTTTTGCTAGATCAAAAAATATTGATATTTAGAAAATTATTGATTGTGCCTATATTGTACCCATTATAGAGAAATCCATGTGGAGTAATAATGATAATAAATTATTTGCTATGAAAAAGTCTTTGTTGGAATCTTTAATTGATCCATTTGGCTTATCTTTTGCTAACAAACTTGATTCTTTTGATAGTGCTTACACCTTGTGGAAATTAATAGAAGCACATCAAGGGGACTTGGAGGCAATCCGACAAGCTTTGGAGGATTCCGCTTTAAGTTCAAAAGGAGCATCATCTTTATGTACACGACCACTTGGCGATAGCCCTAGTGAGGTATGTGAGCCCGATAACAATGATGATTTTACCTTTGATGAACTCGCACATGAATATGAAAAATTATTGCATGACCATGAGAATTGAAACATAATTTTAAAGAATTAAAAAGCAAGCATCTTACCTTGAAATCCGATTATGAGTCTCTTGTATCAAAGTTTGATTTCATTACAAATAAAAATATTAATCTTAAAGAAAGCAATGAAAAACTAAAAATGGACATTGCTAGTTTGACTCATGATAGGAATAATACCATGATAGAAGTAGAATCTTGTAAGAATAAGCATAACAAGAGTGTCAATGACTATGTTTGTTCTACTTCTAGTGACAATGCACATATATCTCATAATGAGTTGAATCATATGAAGAAACGCATATCCACCTTAGATTCTACACTAAACACTTGCATTGCCAACAACAATAAGCTTATGAACTTGTGTGCAAAGTCCCACAAAAATGTTTTCAAGAAACCTATTCACTATGCATGCAAGTATAACAAAATTTGCAAGTGTACCATTTGCGACCGAAAAGGCCATATTGCTAAATTTTATTATGATGTATAAAAATTCACTATGCCTAAAATTATTGATCATTGTGCATCCCATCAAGCTACTTCATTTCATACACATGTATATGCACATATTGCACATCATTAATATGTTCATGTGTATAAGTGTGATTTTTGTGGTCGTTTTGGTCATTTGGCCAAGTATTGTTTTGACTTACAAAGGAATTCACTTTGCCAAATGTTTCTAAAGAACCACATGTGTTTAAGTGTAATGTTTGTGGTAGATTCGGACATCTTACAAAATTTTGTTATGATTTGTAAAAAGCTTCTAAGTTGTAAAATGTTCCAAATAGACCATTGTTTAAAAATATTTCACATTTACAAAAAGCTTCCAATAAGTCACATTTGTTTGCAAAATGTTCCACGTGCACATTCACATGGTTAACTTAAACAAATGCATCCTCTTCATTATACTTATTGCAATCGAATGAGTCATTTGCATGATTATTGCTATGACCGAACCCGTGCACAAAATATACCCAAAAGAGATCATAACCCTAGGGTTTAAGGTTTAATGATAGGGATCATGTCCCTAGACTCTTCGGTACTAAGAGTACTTGGGTACTAAAACATATTTGATCTTTAAGAATAAATTTTTTTTAGTTTTTTAGTTTTTCATATTCTTAAAGGCGATTTTTATTTAAGTTTTATAAACAAAATTGAAAGTAATTTTATGCTTGGTATTTGATTTAAAAAATTATCATTCATATTTTTTTTCATGATTCTCCTTCATAGATTCTTCATGTTTCATCCTTTATGAATTGATACAATTTTTATCAAGATGATTTTCTATGTTAAAACATCATTTTTTTTATTGTACTTTGTTTTCAATTTTTTAAGTTTGGACAATACGTTTGTGTTTATGGGTTCATTATAAACCACTTATATGATGATATTTATGTGTTTGTGCTTATAGATCATCTATTTGTGCTTTATAATGAATTCCTTATGTGGATTGATCAAAATTCACAAAGAAGATTCTCTTTATTGATCAATCATAATTATTTTTATATATATATGAGAGGTTTGTGTTTGAGCAACCACCGATTTTATTGGTTATTTCTTGCCAAATCTTGTTTACTGGATGCTAAAAGGTTTATATGGGTTGATACAAGCTTCAAGAGCTTAATATGGTTGCCTCTCTTTTTTTTTTGACAAAAATTGATATTGGTTTGTTTTTATGTGATTATGGTTTAAATTACGATTCATTGTTTCTTTTGATCATGATTTGTATCTACATATATGATTTTTATTTGATTGATTTATGGTTTCATTTGATTGATTTGTTTTTCATTTAGATTTTCATGATTCTCATGATTTATTCTCATTTGAAAATTTTTTTTATGATTCTCATGTTTTTCATTCTTTTGATTTTATAACTCAATAAATTATTTTTATGTTTTGAGACCTCTATAACACCTTTACTAATGATATATTCATATGTGTTCCATTGGTCCCTTTGCATGTGAGTTATGGTTAGCATGATTTTATATTTATGCTTGCTCAAATGTGTGTACCTTGGTTTTGTGTTGTTTCTTATAGGTTTGTGCTCATGGGATCATTGTAAACACTTTGGTGATGATATTTATATGTTTGAGCCCATGGATCATCTCTGTTATGCTTTATAATATATTCCTTCATGTGTTTTGTGTCTTTGTTTGCTCACATTAGCTATCATGTATACATATTCTTGTGCGGCTAATGTATAAATATATGTTATTGCTTGCCTTAGTTGTCATTGCATACATTTTATATGGCATTTTGATAGGGGGAGATTTCTTCCCCATATTTGTTTTATACGCACACATGCTTATAGGTAGGGAGAACTTTCGCTTTCCTAATTATTTTTGTATCCCCATTTTTTATTTTGCCAAAGGGGGAGAAAATGTGAGTATTTATATGTTTGTATGTTTGTGAACTTTTATAGATTTTTATATGTGTTTTGGTAAATTGTTTGTCATCATAAAAAATGGGAAGATTGTTGGACTTCTTGCTTTGATGATGATTTTACAAATAATTTACGACTAATATTGATTTTAGTATTTTGTTTTGTGTTGTTTAGTATACACAGGGAAATGAGCTACATTGACATTAAAGCCTATGCAAATCAAGTCAACCAATCAAGTTCAAGCTTCATAAGATTCATTCTTGGTATATCTAGTATAGGATTTATATATTGTGTGCAATTCTTTAAGCTCAAAACACACACACACACACACACACACTTATATTTGTGATTTTTCTCAAAACATAGGTACTTTTATGCAGATTCTATGTTAATATGTTTTGGACTATATATACATCATAAACATCTTTTATTATGTCCATAAAAATATTCCATAAATTTTCAAAACTTGTTTTGAGTCAAAAATCAAAAATCACATGTTTACATAAACATGTATTTTTGTGCTTTTGCAGAATACAGTGATTTTTACAAATGATAAATGCAAATTAAAAACTCTTTTTTAAACATGTTTATTTTCATGTTTATAAAATTTCCCCAAAGCTTCATATTTTTTGGATATCATTTATTATTTTTAACATATTTTCAAAATCAACAAAAACTATTTTAATAATCTGCATTTGCCATATATCAGATTGCGGTCGACCGGCATGGTCGCCGTAGTCGATCGGATAAATTCCAGAGACTTCACTCTGGTTTTCAGTTGTCCGCGGTCGACCGGAGTGGTCGCGACTGTCGACCGCCAATTGTCTAGAGACCTAGTTGTGTTTTTCAGTCATTCGCAGTCGACTGGACATGTCTCTGCAGTCGACTGCTAATATAGCCATTGTACAGTAACGGTTAGTTTCTAGTTTTGTTTTCTTATGGATTTTTGGTCTTTTTTACTTAGGTTTCTACTGATGTTTTGTGTTGGTATATATACCCTTATGCATTAAACTCTTCCTATCGACCAAGAACATTGTTTAATCAAGTTTATCAAGTTTTTAAAGGTGTTTAAGCCTTGTTTTAAGTTTTGTTTGAAAAGAGAGCTTTTTCACAAGGAGGAAGCTTTTGATTTCAACTGAGGAATTTATCCTCATCATCATATCTATAGTTCTTTGTGTTTATAGAGAAGTTTCCCTAACTCAATTATCTAGAATTATTTTCTTGAATTTCATATTTATTTTATTGCTAGTTCTTTTTGAGTTAGATTTTATTTGTACTTATTTATCGCACACACATCCCCATTGAGCTTTTAGGATTACATACACTATATTGTGGGTTGTGGTGAGTGATATTATGAGAGTGATCTTATATTGAGTTCTCATCTTGTATTAGAGAACAAACCATTTGTATTGAGCTTTTATTGTGAAAATCGCCTTGTAATACATATTTACACCAAGAGAGTGTGTGGTAAGGACGTAGTTGATTCCAAAAGGAGTAACGTCGGTAGTAAAGCCTAGTGAGAAGTAGTAAAGCCGAGCACTTGAGGGAGGCGATACGTGAGGACCAACACTTGAGGTTGTAGTTTGTGTATGTATTGTGAGAGATTTGTAGAGTTTTCGGTGAACTAGAAAACCGAGTGTGTAGAGAAGTTCCGGCTTCCAAACCGGGTGTGTCGATATAGTGGAGATCTCTTTGAGGTGAGGAGCAGAGACGTAGGTCAAGAGGGACCGAACTCGTGATCATATTTTTTGTTTGAGTTTGCTTTGTGTATATTTATTTGTGCTTGGAATTTACATTCTTGCTCATAACTCATTCATATATCTTTTGCAAGAATTAATTAATCAAGAAAGTTTTTAATTAGCATTATATCGGATTAGATTAGCATTGACCCTATTCAACCCCCCCCCCTGTAGGACCTAACATAATCGTCCTCCTAGGTCAAACTCGAAACCGCCCCCTTGGTGTGTAAGCGTCACGGTAGGTTAAAATTATAATTATTCCCTTTGCTAAATTGTTATTACCATCTGCAAAAGTATGAACCGTCCCCATAGGTAAATCGTCCCCAAATGTTATAAACGAGAACAGTTCAAGAACCGCGCTACTTAGATCATGAACTGTCGCGTTAGACCAAACACTACGACGGCAAAGGTATCGGATGAGTACATGTTCCCGTAGGCCTATGAGGACAGTTTTATTGTCTAGCGGGACTGTTATAAACCGTCCCCATAGACCCATTTTTTTGGTAGTGACCAGCTCCTTAAAGCTTTTCACTACTAACTCAAACTTCTTGTTATCCTTCACCTACAAATTCCTCTACCTCTTCTCCTCTGATTGATCCCCACCTCAGGTCAGGTCACTTGGATTGAGATTGAGATTGCGTTTTGGTGGAGACTGATTTTGGATTTGATAGTTGTCTTCAAAGGACAAGCAAAGGCTAGCGGAGACTAAGGTGAAGTTTAGATTTGCAATTGAAGGAGGAATAGATTAGGTTGGGAGTTCGGATGCAATTGTAAAAGAGCAAAAGCAAGGTGTAGAAGAGCATGATAGAGAAGGGGAAGAGCAAGGAAGTGATAATATTCCAAAATAAGCATGTTCGTCTTCGGCTTCTCTCTGTAGTCTTGTTTTCCAGTGAAGTGAGAAGATAATTCTATCAATATGCTCCATCTATGTCTTTCTTATAAAACCAATGTAAGGATAGTCAATCTTAATTAATCAATATAAGGGTATTTTAATCATTATTTAGTTATAGATACTATACTAACATCAAAGGGAGAATATATTAGGTATATTCTTATATTAAATGGGTGCATTTTATCCAAATGTTCAGTAATTGAGAGATAAATTTAAATATCAAGATTTACGAGGTGAATTTGCAACATGATAGTTTTGGGGGTTCATATGTAAAAGGCCTTCAAAAATACGGTCTTTAGAATGAAGTTGGCACGTGCTTGCCTCACTAGCTCTATATAGGTTAGCTTCTGTTTCACTTGTTTTGAAAATTTTCCATCTTTAGCTATGAATTGTCATTTTTATCGATGTTGGCATGTTACCGACCTTTCATCATCCTCTAATTTACTCCTTTACCTGAGACCACTTTTAGCCCGGGCCTCCATTTGGGCCCAACTATTTGAAGAACCAACAAAGCCTTCTTATTTATTGAATTATATTAAAAGTAAGGAACTTATGTATCAGCCTAAGAACTATATGCTTTTGTTTATATCATATTATCATATCATATCATATCATATCATATCATACTCTATTTAAAAACACGAGTTCGAGAAAATCTTTTGGTAGACAAAAATACCATTGAAATGTAAATACTAATTCATTAAGAGTGAGTTGATAAATTGATGAATTCTTGTTGGATATACATAGCATGAAGATAATGATATAGCTTAAATTGAAATGTAAACATGAATGAAATTATGAAATGCTAAATTTATGGCTAAATACCCATATTGGTAATTTAATTCAACCTCATTTGTCAAGAAGGTATTTTAAATAAAAAAATCGGCGTTAAGGCATTTTAATTGATTAATTACCAATTAGGTCATTTTTCTCGTCGGCGACCACTTTTCCGGCGAGAACTCGTCACGTGCGTGACACGTGATGACTTAATCTGTATAAATACCCATATTGGTATTTTAATTCAACTCAATTTGCCAAGATGGTATTTTAAATAAAAATCGGCATTAAGGCATTTTAATTGATTAAAATTACCAATTAGGTCTTTTTGTTCGTCAGCGACCACTTTTCCGGCGAGAACTGGTCACGTGCATTTTAATTCAACCGGTTTTCCGACGAGAAAAAAGACCTAATTGGTAATTTTAATCAATTAAAATGCTTTAATGTCGATTTTTTTATTTAAAATATCTTCTTGGCAAATGGGATTGAATTAAAATACCAATATGGGTATTTATACAGATTAAGTCATCACGTGCCACGCACGTGACGAGTTCTCGCCAGAAAAGTGGTCGCCGACGAGAAAAAGGACCTAATTGGTAATTTTAATCAATTAAAATGCCTTAACGCCGATTTTTTTATTTAAAATACCTTCTTGGCAAATGTGGTTGAATTAAAATACCAATATGGGTATTTAGCCCTAAATTTATAAATGTATACAAGATGAATGGTGTATATGCAAAAAACAAACAAATTTATAAATGTAACTCAAGATCAAATTGAATATATAATTGAAAAAAATGCACAAAAATAGGTTTTTTGATTGAAAGAGTACCTGTACTCGAAGGTATCGTCGAAGTATTTCTCCGAGTACTGAATATGTCCCATTTCTTCGCTTGGTTTCTGTTAATGATCAAGATTTCAAGAGAATTAAAGATTGGTTGAAACCCTAATACTTGGATCGAAACCCTAGATTTTCTGAATGTGGCCACTTCAAAAGTTGGGATCGGTGGAGGTTGGGCTTTGGTGAGAGCGTCAGCGAAGTCGGCAACGGCCATGAGGGGGAGAAGGGGAGAGAGATTTTTTTTTCTGAATCCTTTTCTGAAGAAATATTGAGAGAGGAAGAGAGAGAATCATGAGGATTTTCAAAAAAGTGTACGGTTAAAAAAAGAAGACAGAAATTATCAAGGAGAACGTTGCTTGGGATATGCTGATTAGGATTTATTGTACATTTTATTGTTCCTCTTTAGTTAAAAAAAAGTAGATTAAACTTGTTGCAAATATTACCCATCCGAAATTTTTATTACAACTTCAACCCCATATATAAGTAGTCATGTTAGAGAGAACTAGGGTTTTCACCGCCACTGAGTTTCCGGTTCCCGCCTCCAACCAAAGACCTATTTCTCTCTCTCAGCTGGGCTTCCTCCCTCACAGCCGACGGCGCCCTCCTCCCTCCCTATATAAAGCTTAAAATCTCCTCATCACCCAATCAATTCGATCTGCCCTCTCTCTCTCTCTCTCCTCTGTTCGCGCTGCAGAAAGAAAGAGAAAGAGGCTATTTTTCTTAGCAAAGCTCTCACGATCTTCGTCTCTCTTTGAGATTACTGATTACTGCTCATCTAACCAATTTCTTTGCAGGGTCTTTGATTATTTATTAACCAATTTCTTTGCAGGGTCTTACACATCTGTCTCCTCTGAGAAGATGAGGTCGAGAATGAGATCTCGGGCCCCGCTTCCAGAAGTCGGATCCACAGTTTTCATCCCTCCTCTTCGATCCTCTTCTCTTCCGAATCCGCTGTCGAGACAGAGCAGTGTAAGTTTCATCTTTTCTTTTCAGTGAATTCTTATTTTCTCTGTATTTGGGATTATGGGTTTCGTTTGTTTCGTGTTTTGGGGGGAACTCGTGGGTTTTTAGGATTAACAGTAGGACTTTGTTCAGGTTTATCTGGCATCTTTAGTAGCGAGAGAAATTTAAAGAAAGTAGGGATCTTGAGATCTATTCTTTCATTGTTATTCTCCAAGAACTTACCTTTTCTATAATTGGGTTTATGAGTTTTGTTCTTTTTAATGTTTTTTGGGGGGTTTCCCCCTGAAATCTTAGGATTTTTATCAATAGGGTTATTCGTTAGTTTCAGACATTCTTGAGATTTCCCCTTCTACCATTCTTAGGTAATAAAATTCTTGAACGCTTAAAATATTACGTAGGAATCTAATCTGTTCATTTCTTGATAAAAATTACAGGCTGACAGATTCATACCAGATCGATCTGCTATGGACTTCGACTACGCCCACTATGCCCTAACAGAATCAAGAAAAGGAAAGGGAAACAACTCATCAGCAACTGCATCCCCATCCAAAAAAGCCTACAGAAAACTCCTAGCCGAGACCCTCCTCAACAACCGAACTCGAATCCTAGCCTTCAAGAGCAAACCCCCAACCCCTACTGATGGCTTCTTATCGGGTACAACATGTGACCCGTCAACCTCCTCCTCTCGCCTAACCAAACCGAAACAAGGAAGATACATTTCTCAGACTGCAAAGAGGACATTGGTGGCTCCTGATCTTGTTGATAGTTATTACCTTAATCTTCTTGATTGGGGAAGTAGCAATGTGCTCTCGATTGCACTTGGAAATACTGTGCATTTGTGGAATGCTTCGAATGGATCGGCATCTGAGCTTGTGACAATTGATGAGGATGTTGGTCCTGTGACTAGTGTTAGCTGGGCTCCTGATGGCCAGCATATTGCTGTGGGGCTTAATAATTCTCATATTCAGTTGTGGGATTCGACCAACAGTCGACTGGTTAGTACTCTTTTCTCTTTGTATTCTGCTTTCGATTTGTCTCGGTAAATTCTTTGAGGATTGGTAGATTTAAGTTGTTATTGCTCTGCACTTCAAGTTTGCAAAAACAGGTTATTTGAATAGTTCATTTTGTGAGCCTATTTAATTTTCCAATTAACGAGTAATCGCTTGCATCATCTAGGATTTGGATACTTTGTACTGCAATTAAGTAAATAAGAGATCAGTTTTTCGATCATAACTGTTTATTACTTATATCTGATTATAACTTACTATTACTCGAAGTGGACATAGAATCGGTCATCTACATTTTAGATAATTATGATTTTGTCAATGTGGTATTAGGAGGTGAGTCAAATTTGCAATCATATGGATTTGGGTTCTGTGCAATCCACTTAGGCCATAGCTAATCCTCTGATTATCCTGCAATTTCAGAAATGAATCACATTCATCAATATTTTATTTGGTAGTAATGATTGGAAGAAAAATGTTACTGAAAAACAAAACTTGCAATTTATATGTGGATTTGGATTCCCTCCAACTTATTCAATTAAACTTATTTTGATTTATTGCTTCTGGAATAGACTACTGACATCGGAGTATTTTTATTTACTGCAATTTCTACAGCTAAGAACATTGAAACGAGTCCACAGATATCGGGTCGGCTCTCTCGCCTGGAATAACAACATCCTAACAACCGGAGGAATGGATGGAAAAATCGTAAACAACGATGTCAGAATCCGATCACATGCCGTCCAAACTTACGGAGGACACACCCTGGAAGTCTGCGGCCTTAAATGGTCAGGCTCAGGCCAGCAACTCGCTAGCGGAGGCAGTGACAAGCTCCTCCACATCTGGGACCTCTCAATGTCATCCTCAACTCCACCTCCAAACCAAAACCAATACGTTCATCGCTTCGAAAATCACATGGCAGCGGTCAAAGCCCTAGCTTGGTGCCCATTTCAAAGCAACTTACTAGCTTCAGGTGGAGGTGCAAGTGATCGATGCATAAAATTTTGGAACACTCGCACTGGGGCTTGTTTGAATTCGATAAATACCGGGTCACAGGTTTGCTCGCTGCTTTGGAATAAAAATGAGAGGGAGTTGTTGAGCTCTCATGGGGTTACTCAGCAGAATCAGTTGACGCTTTGGAAGTATCCTTCGATGGTTAAGATGGCGGAGTTGACTGGGCATACTGGAAGGGTTTTGTTTATGGCTCAGAGTCCTGATGGATGCACTGTCGCGTCGGCAGCTGGAGACGAGACATTGAGATTTTGGAATGTTTTTGAAACTCCTGAAGTTGCTAAGGGGAACTCAGTGCCCTTCTGTAGTTATAATCATATTAGGTAAAACAATTTTTAATGGTATGTGCATGGGGATAGACCGAAATTGGAGGAGTTTTTATGTGATTTAATCACTATATGCCTAGCAAAAAAAAAAAATGAAAATCTCACAAAATAGGCGGTCAGTGAATGCAGCGGCCTCCTACCAGTTAAACTTGTTTTACCATAATCCTATAGGATTATAACTACTAAAGGGCACTGAGTTCCCCTGAGGCACAGGCTTCGCAACTTCAGGAATTCCAAAAATATTATTGTCTTATCTTTTGTATTCCCTTTTTTTGTCATTTTTAAGACGATACTGATTTTGTTTCTGTTGCTACTTCAGGTTCTTCTACAACCAGATCCATTCCTTAGCGAGCTTACAAATATATACCAATGAACTATAGAAATGGGATTTGTTTGGGTCGCTCTTAAATGATGTACTTCTTACTGTATTCATGTATTTTCTGATTTTTGAGTGGGCATTATCTTTTATCTTAATGACTATGTGGGGGAATTTTTGTGTGGGTGGGGGTGGTTTTATTTATTTATATTTATTTTGTTTGGGGTTGGGGCGTGGGGTACCATTTCTTTTTGTAATGTATATTGTCTCAAGACATTAGTTCAATTGTAATGGTAATTTTGTTACAATTTCTCATGTTATACGATTAACCTTTTGGGGGCAAACAGCTTAATTAACTAGCGCAAGTTTTATCCTTTTCGACAATGCATTTCCATTTGGTTTTTTTAATGTATTTCTCGAAAATGAATATTTTGTGATCATATCCATCAAATCATATAATCATCTTACATCATTGTGGGAGCATGGGAGGTTTAGTACTTCTTGGTTTGCATGAGCTTACACTGCATTACAAAATAATGTGTTGGTACAAACTAACTTAATCATTTGTACCTCGTTGATTTTCGTAAAGGATATCTTGCTAAAATCAGGAATTACGAAAAGAGAATTCAACATGTGGTAAAAATAAACTAGACCCTCTTCTAAAAGTTGTTTGTCATAGTTGTACTCGAACTATAAACAATAATAGAATTGTCATTTAAGGGAAAAAAAATCCTTTCTATTACCCTGGCGAACTGATTAGTGGTTATTTTGCACCTAAAACTTTGATATCCAACCAAAAGTATTATATTCCATATATAATAACATGGTAAATGAGTAAATGCGATATCTCATGAGTAGTAGATACATACACAAATGCATGCAATTAATATTGACATGCACAAAAGTTGGTTTGTTTTGTAAATAAAATGGTAACAACCGTCTATTTTAATTTGTTATGAATCCCAACATAATTCAATGTTAAAAAAGGCTAAACTTTCGACACTGTCCTATTATTATTCTTCAATCCCACTATTCTTGATAAAAATCAGTCCTATGGCCATGATTTCCATATTTGTGTACATCTGAAAGTTGTAGAAACCAGAAAATGATATTTTTGGAAAGCTCATGAGGTATACAACACGTGAGAATATGAGTTTTTTTTTATAAAAATACTAGAGAATTGTTCTAATAGTCATGAAGATCAAAAGCAACATACCATTTTTTTTGGGGACCAAACATACCTAATTGAGAAATACAAAAAAAAAAAAAAAAAAAATCCCTTGCACTAACAAAAGACCTTGACCAAATAAATGTTCATGAGATCAACTATACAGTAGTTTATCGAGTGATTAGAATAGTTTAATTTAGTAGTTTTATTTTCATTGGTCTTAATGATCGGGAAATATTAAAATAATAATTAGTTAGACGCGTAGACATTTATTAATTATTAAATAATAAATCAGGGTCACAAAAGTGCCGAATCTAACAAAATTACAGGAAAGTGGGGGTGCGAACCCTGCAAAAAATTTAATAAACAATTCGGTTAATATTCGTTCAGATATTCGGTCATATACGGTCCGACAGTTCATCTAATACCAAATGAATATTTTTCAGTATTCGGCTTATATCAACTAAATGTATATTTGATTCGGCTGATTATTAACTATTTGATAATTTTTTATATGTTAGTACTATTTTAATTAAACTTGTTACAAATATTATCCATTAAAATTTTTATTACAACTTCAACATAGTATATAAGTAGTCATGTTAGAGGGAGCTAGGGTTTTCGCCGTCATTGAGTTTCCAGTTTCCGCCTCCAGCCAAATCTACCTATTTCTCTCTCTCAGCTGGGTTTCCTCCCTCCCAATCAATTCGATCTGCCCTCTCTCTCTCTCTCTCATCTGTTCGCGCTGCAGCAAGAAAGAGAAAGAGGCTATTTTTCTCAGCAAAGCTCTCAAGATCTTCGTCTCTCTTTGAGATTACTGATTACTGCTCATCTAACCAATTTCTTTGCAGGGTCTTTGATTATTTATTAACCAATTTCTTTGCAGGGTCTTACACATCTATCTCCTCTGAGAAGATGAGGTCGAGAATGAGATCTCGGGCCCCGCTTCGAAAAGTCGGATCCACAGTTTTCATCCCTCCTCTTCGATCCTTCTCTTCCGAATCCGCTGCCGAGACAGAGCAGTGTAAGTTTCATCTTTCTTTTCAGTGAGTTCTCATTTTCTCTGTATTTGTGATTATGGGTTTTGTTTGTTTCGTGTTTTGGAGGGAACTCGTGGGTTTTGAGGATTAACAGTAGGATTTTGTTCAGGTTTATGTGGCATCTTTAGTAGCGAGAGAAATTTAAAGAAAGTAGGGATCTTGAGATCTGTTCTTTCATTGTTATTCTCCAAGAACTTACTTTTCTATAATTGGGTTAGGTAGGAAGATGCAAGCATGACTGACAAATCTTAGGAGGGTTGAGTCATCATAACAACGGCTAAAAAACTGACCAATTCAGATGCCACGTTATTCATTAGATTAAACAATTGCTATACTTTCCTCAGTCATTTTATTTCTTTTGAGGTAACTACAATGTGAATAATAGAACTCCTTGTTGTCAAGATTTACATGACATTTGACAATAATGTCTTATTTATTCACAATGTATCATTCATGACTAGTAGGCACTCATAGACCACTAGCCATCAGTGAAGCTCAAGACATGTGTTGGTATAACTAGTTGATGTCAATCATTTACTAAGATCCAATGGGTAGATATTGGCAAAACAGACAAATCAATACCTAAGAGTTGCTTAGTTAAATCTCTCATTGCAAAACCAATTACCTTGACAGGAATTTCTAGCCCAAAGGTCATATCCGTCCATGCACGCAAACCTGCCATTGCCTTATCAACTTTCTTCCTCACACCTAATTCATTCAAAGGTACATGTTAATTAGAAGATTTATAAAATAGGAAGTGGTGTAGATAAAAGAGAATTATACAGACAAACTAGCTAAAGAAAAACTGTGATGGCTGAAGATTTTACGTTCTTCTTGCTGTTGCGCCTCAAATTTTCGCATGTCATTTCCTAAAAAATGCATATGCTCAATTCCCTCGCTAGCCCATTCCTGTCACTTTGCTATCTTCTCATCAGTCAGAATATTGTTCTTTGTCGCCTTCTTGACAGTCTCCTGCGGAGTTGAAGCAGCAGACTTGACTTTGGTTGCATCAGAAGGCAATGACTTTCGAGCCTGTGACCTGTCCATTAATGCTTTCCGTTCCTGACGCCCGATCTTCGCAGGCCTTGGCACTTTAGGTTTACCCTTCTCAACACACTTCCTGTAATATATAGCTTGAACATTGGTATTAATATCTAACAAACCATAATATGACAGATCTATAAACTAAAGGATGACGAATACCTCTATGAATGAGTAGGTTCCCAGTTTCAAGGGCACCAGCCTTAGCATCCTCGAGGCCTTTTCCTGTACCATTAGCTTGGCAACAATCATAATCATCTATAAATCACTAAATTCTTGATTTAAATGCAAAACAAGGATGTAAGCCTGAAAATGTCCCAGAATCAGGTGATACCTCTATTAATGTTTAGATCCTCGTCGTGAATAACAGCAGGAGTTGGCGAAGCCATCTCCGTAAGCTTTTTATGAAAAAAATTACAATAAAAGGGGGACGTTAAGGCGAAAGAAATCAGAGCATCTCAACGTATAAATTGAAGATACCAAAAAAAATCAAATATAAACAACAATCAGTGAACTGGGTTGCTGTTATCTTAAACCCCCAATTATTATTTTTCCAACCATAAGTATCAGAATCAGACTTCAACGTAAAAAGGATGAACAACATCTTCCCCTCTTTTAGAAAACAACAACCAGAAGTCTTTTGTAAATGATTCCTATAAATTATCTTAAATGTTCAGATGATCGAAGACGACAATTTTAGGGATTAATCAACTATTGTAGTTTAATTAGAATGAGAAATTGAAAAAATAAAAATACATCTTTTCGAAAATTTTCGGAGCACAAGTCTGAACGGACTGTTGAATCTCTTGAGTATAAGCACCACACAGCAGAAGTAGTCGTGAGTTCACGGAATGTTTAAACATTACGAAAAAATATAAATGCTAAAAATGATTCATCAAGAACCATCTAGTATCAACATGTACTAAGGGGTATGGGCATTAGCATTTCCTCATTGTTTCCTGCTGTTATTCATAATGAGGATCTACACATTCATAGAGGTATCACCTGATTCTGAGACATTTTCTGGCTTACATCCTTGTTTTGCATTTAAATCAAGAATTTAGTGATTTATAGATGATTATGATTGTTGCCAAGCTAATGGTACATGAAAAGTCCTCGAGGGTGCTAAGGCTGGTGCCCTTGAAAATGAGAACGTACACGGTCATAGAGGTATTCGTCATCCTCCAGTTTATAGATCTGTCATATTATGGTTTGTTAGATATTAATACCAATGTTTAAGCTATATATTACAGGAAAGTGTGTTGAGAAGGGTAAGCCTAAAGTGCCAAAGCCTGCGAAGACCGGGCGTCAGGAACGAAAAGCATTGATGGACGTGTCATAGGCTCGAAAGCCATTGCTTTCTGATGTAACCAAAGTCAAATCTGCTGCTCCAACTCTGCGGGAGACTGTCAAGAAGGCGACAAGGAACAATATTTTGACTGATGAGGAGATAGCAAAGTGACAGGAAAGGGCTAATGAGGGAATTGAGCATATGCATTTTTCAGGAAATGACATGCGGAAATTTGAGGCGCAACAACAAGAAGAATAAAATCTTCAGCCATCATAGTTTTTCTTTAGTTAGTTTGTTTGTATAATTCTCTTTTACCTACACTGCTTCCTGTTTTATTAATCTTCTAATTAACATGTAACTTTGAATGAATTAGGTGTGAGGAAGAAAGTCGTTGAGGCAATGGCTGGTTTGCGTGCATGGACAGATATGACATTTGGGCTAGAAATTCCTGTCAAGGTAATTGGTTTTGTAATGAGAGATTTAACTAAGCAATTCTTAGGTATTGATTTGTCTGTTTTGCCAATATCTACCCATTGGATCTTAGTAAATGATTGACATCAACCAGTTATACCAACACATGTCTTGAGCTTCACTGATGGCTAGTGGTAAGTAGTAATTTTCATGATGCTTTTTCCACTTTTAAAGAAGATGCAAAATTTTTCTTTCTTCTCAGTTTTGTTGGCTATATGCCTGGTACTTTTCAAAATGAAAATGAGGCTAAGTAATGCCCGTAGAAACTCTTACTCCCACCTCCGGAGAAAAGGATAACCATGCCCATCCAGTTACTAAGATGATGAAGTAGACAAACACCTGCATTTTAAGGTGTTATAACTTATTTCATAGGTTATCCTTTTGGTTGTTGCTATCTTGCACAAATACTTTAATGTCAATGATGTACTCTATTTGACACGTCCTCCTACTTGGGTACTTGGATACTTGATGGATACTTATCAGTCATTATATATTTTTTCGATTATCTAAAACTTTATCAGTAAACATAGTAAAGATGTATAAGAGATGTATCCTAGAATCTAGATTGGGAGGTTAAAATCGAATTTCAATTGCATTTGACTAATTGATTCATTTATATGATTTATCCCCTCCCTTAAACAAGGTTGTTAATTCTCTCATGACTAGTGGTTATATGATTTGAATCTTTTATATTATTTGAGTCACTGTGTTCTATTAACTATTATATCCTTGATAAGTTATAGATATCCACGCCAAATTGAGACGTGCAAATTCCATAAGTGTGTAAGCACGAGGTATCCATGTCTTATATTTTCGGAATTTGTGATAACCATGTACCTATATTGAAATTTGCATGCTCGTTCAAATCTATGTTCATTGTTAGAGGCCTTCATACGAGAACATGAGTTGAAGGAGACAATGTCTATTTTTTGGGGAAAATGGGCAAGTATCAACCAATTTATTAAAAGTAGGCTATGTACAAGGTATATATTACATGAAGAATGATGTGAAACGAGAAGTAGATGATGAGAGGGAGGACAAACCAGCAATTGCAATAACAATTAGCTTATGACATGATATATAAATGTTGGATACCAGAACCCACTGATAGCAGCCAACACTAGGCAATGCAATCAGCTGATTGTTTTTTTTATAATTGAATACTTGCTCATTACATTCAACGTAGAGCAACCATGAGTTCACTGGCAATGCTATCAGTGTGTGTTTCGGATACCTTGAGATCACGAGTGCTCTAAAGATCCGAGATGGATGACCGCAAACTGAAATAAAGAAGTATGAGTACTTGCTCCCAGATGTTTTTGAGAAAGTGTACTTTTGGAAAATATTGCATACTGATTCCATCACCTTCTTTCAGAAGATGCATTTGTAATCATCAGTCACACCCTTCTTTTATGGTTGTCAGTGGTGAACATTTATTCTTGAGAGCAAGTCACATACGGATGCAACATCTTTCCAATGAGATGACAGGTGAGAGTACTAAATATCGGCTCTATGGCTGGGTACAAAGCTAGGACTATGAATATATCTAAGCGGTTGAATCTCCAAGATCTTGTGTCCTCATTATTGGTATGCCAACTGCATGAAGTGGGTCTATGAGTGCCTACTAGTCATGAATGATACATTGTGAATAAATAAGACAATATTGCAAATTGCCATGTAAATCTTGACAACAAGGAGTTCTATTATTCAGATTGTAGTTACCTCAAAAGAAATAAAATGACCGAGGAAAGTATAGCATTTGTTTAGTCTAATGAATAATGTGGCATTTGAATTGGTCAGTTTCAGCCGTTGTTCTGATGACTCAACCCTTCTAAGATTTGTCAGTCATGCTTGCATCTTCCTACCTAACCAGCTCATTTCCATTGATTCTGTAGTTCACGGAAGCAACAAACCACAAGTTCTAATTATGTTCTATCTGATCCTTTATTATTATATTTTTTCACATTAAGGCTACTCGTGACATGTCGTAGTTCATATCTCTAGTTAATGTTATAAGCTTTGGTGCTGATTGGAGCTCATAATTTATGCTGTTGATGATTTCTCTAGCATTTGCTATTGATTATTTATTAATTAATGACTTTCATTTTTGTCCTGTTTAATGATTCTGTAGATGTTTCATGGATAAGATACTTGGATGCTGGTGGCGAAAGTCTCTAGGAAGTGAAGATATACGTGGTTATTTAATTGGACTTACTAATTATGCTTCTGCTTCTCATACAAGAAATTCCATCAGACACGGAAGATATTTTAAAGTTGAAGTTCGAGCCAGAGGTGCTTCCTCATAGCCCCAAGAAATTCCATCAGACACGGAAGATATTTTAAAGTTGAAGTTCGAGCCAGAGGTGCTTCCTCATAGCCCCAGAGCCAACGTTCGCTCTAAGTCAAGTATCTCTCTGGTCCATTACTACCAGGTTATCTGCTGAGTTGTCTACATTCGTATCGCCATCTATATGTTCACTTTTTAGTTTCTCCCATGTTGTCGCACCTGTATCATAGTATTGAATCTTCATATTTCTTAGCAGTTGGCAAAGTAAGCCACATAGAATTAATGCAGTTAGTCGTATATATGGGATTAAAATGAGCATCATTTCCGTTTTCAGTTTGTGAGAAAATTGAAGACCTCTTTGAACTTGACTACGACTTCCAATACTTTGACCGTCAATATGAGATCAAGCTGAAGGAGGAAGATGGGAGTGATGTTGCTTGCTTTTTACTAGAGTTCTCCTCCATCTATTCATATTTTTGGGACATTTGTGTGTTCTAAAATTATGCTGTACAAGTTTAAATCAGATTACTGTATCAGATCAGAGCAGCTGCTGTGCTGCTTAATCTGTTTGTTTTACTTATTCGACAAATATTTTTTGGACATGTAAGTTCATTATGATGGTAATTGTGTAACAACCTGCAATTTGCTGCTATTAGCTGATGAACATGCTTGTTTTGTTAATCCAAGTGATGATTTGTATCGACTTCCGAAGTGATGGCCCAAATAATTCCAGTAGCTCATGAAAGTCAAGCGTGCCTGTTCTAATAGATGATCCACAGGCCAATTTGTTGGGATCTAGATGCAAGCCTAGTAGGGAGGGTTGAATAGGGATGGAATTGCCACTACCCCTCCGATTTTGTCGTTACATCCTCGGAGCAAGCTATATCATCGGATCATGATCTTCGTGGAGTACAACTGGCCCTAGTATTGAAGTTCAATTCCATTTGATTAATTGATTCATTTATATGATTTATCCACCCCCTTAAGTAAGGTTGTTAATTCTCTCATGACTAGTGGTTATATGATTTGAATCTTTATGTTTTTTGAGTTATTGTGTTCTATTAACCATCATATCCTTGATATGTTATTAGATATCGATGCGGAATTCAGACGTACAATTTAGTAATTGTGTATGCACAAGGTATCCATGTCTTGTATTTTTGGAATTTGCAATAACAATGTGCCTATATTGAAATTTGCATGCTCTTTCCAGTCTGTGTTTATTGTTGGCCTTCATACTAGAACATGTCGTTACATCCTCGGAGCGAGCTACATCATCGGATCGTGTTCTTCGCGTAGTACAACAGTTATCATATAAGACTAGCAATATCTAGAACTCCATGAATGTAACTGTCTAAACTTTGACAAAACTAATCAAAATTCTTTATAAAAATACATGGTTTCACTCCACATAATAGGATATTGTTCATGAGCATTCCACAAAAAGAACAAGTTAGAAGCATTATGGCCATAATATACGACATTGTCCACTTCCTTCTAAGTCCAGTCTTCTCTTCTCTGTCATCATGTACTTTCCACACGTTCTTCTTTGGTCTTCAAACACCTCAAATAAGCCTGGCAAACAAAATAATAATAATAATAAAGCTTCGTACTTGACAACAAGATTACTCAAGCTGGAGAATGTTTTGTTGGCGACAAGGTTACTAAGGCACGATATCGTGATGAATTTAGTTCTTTGATTTATCATATTTTGTTCCTTCGCTCAAGATTACTCAGTATATGAGATGTTTTGGGAGCTTCCCTCAGCACCAACTTAATTAAGACTAAGAGAGTGGACAGTTGTTGGGTTGCTGAAAATGCTTTAAAGCCTTGATACAATCATTACAAGAAAACCCAAACTCAAATCAATTCAAATACTCTCTTTATTTGCCTTTTGCTTCTTCACTACCTTACATTTTTTTGCCTAAATTGTCGACATGCAAAGGGCTTGATGAACCAGGGAATTCATAATTGTCACCATAAGTAGAGTGTCACACTATTTGAACTTATAACCGTCATGCGTGTCAAAAACATGGACGATTCACACACAGACAG
>BQKN01060289.1:62403-78670 GCA_022839385.1 Asparagus kiusianus
CTCTCTCTCTCTCTCTCTCTCTCTCTCTCTCTCTCTCTCTCTCTCTCTCTCTTTCTCTTAAATCCCCTTCTTAATTTCCAACCTCACCCCCTTCTTAACCTCCCTTCAAATCTTGAGAGCTGGAGGAAGAAAGAGAAACAGAGAGAGAGAAAAAACGTCGCCACCGCTGGATCTAGAGATCGCGAGGAGAGATAGAAGTCACGGAGGGGGGCTGCTCTGGGTTTCCCTTTTATAGGAAAACCCTAGCCAGCTCATGATAGACTATCGCGAGCTGTCCTCAAGGTCACCTGTGAAGATCGACTCAAACTCGCTTGGAGGGAGTCCTGCTCGAGCTCGCCTGAAAGACACCCGCTCATGCTCACCTGCAATGCCACGAGCTCTCTAGCAAGTCTTCGAGCTCACCTGTGCCACGCACGTTCGACCTCACCTGTAGGGCCTTCGCTCGAACTCGCCACGAGCTCGCCTGCCCTAGTCATCAACTTCGCCTGCAGAGCCTCGACCCCCCTATGCTCGACTTCGAGCTCACCGACTAGACCTCACCTAAAATCCGTGATGTCGATCTTGAGCTCGCCTAACATTGTCGAGCTCGCCTGAATCGTGGGGTCGTCGTCACCATCGAGGTTTGGGTCTACACTCCTTTTTCCAATAATCTCCCACTTGGAGACCAAACTATCATCAGCAAGCTCTCTTAACAAGTATCTTCTCATCGTGTGGCTCCGCCCTCATCTCTTATATATGAAGGCTAACTAAACTTGCGCACAACTCTAGTTTCTGAATTATAACTACTTTAGTCAATACATCTGCAGGATTTTGGCTCCCCAAATCTTTTCTAACTGTAACTTCCCGTCCTCAATCATCGAGCGTATAAAGTGGTAACGTAACTCGATGTGTTTCATTCTGGCATGAAATACTGGATTCTTGGCAAGGTGTATAGCACTTTGTCTATCACAATAAAGAACATTGTTCCCCCGCTTCAGACCTAACTCTTCTAGGCACCCGGTTAACCAAATTATCTCCTTGCTCGCCTCTGTCACTACGACATACTCTGCCTCAGTTGTGGACAACATCACAATCTTCTACAAACACGAGACCCAGCTCACTGCTATCGACCCTAAGGTATAAACATACCCCGTGGTGCTTCTCCTTGTATCATGATCACCGGCAAAATCTGCATCTACGTGTGCTTGCAGTACCAACTCCTTTCTCCCGAAATACCATAGCATATTCATAGTCCCTCTCAGATATCACAATATTCACTTCACGATCTCCTAATGCTGCTTCCCTGGGTTGCTTGCAAACCTGCTCACAACTTTTACTGTATGGGCAATATCTGGGCTCATGCAAACCATTGCGTATATCAGACTACCAATGACTGATGAATAAGGTACCTTCCTTATGTGCTCCTTCTCTGCATCTGTCTTAGGCGATTGTTCTCCAGATAACTTGAACTGACTTCCAATGGCGTGCTAACGACCTTAGCATTCTGCATATTGAATCTCTGAAGTACTTTCTCGAAGTATTCAGATTGACTTAACTTTAGCGTCTCCTCAGCCGCATTTCGACTGATCCACATCCCAAGAATTTGCTTTGCTACACCCAGATTTTTTATGGCAAACTCCTTTGCTAACTACTTCTTCTGCTTGTTTATCTCCTATAAACATGGTCTTGTAACTAACATGTCATCAACATACAACAATAATACGATATAGCTGGACTCGAACCTCTTGAAGTAATAGCAATGATCTGAATTGTATCTGCCATAGCCATTGCTCTATATGAAGTTATCAAACTTCTTATACCACTGTCTTGGGACCTGTTTCAATCCGTATAAGCTTTTCTTGAACCTACATACCATCTCTTTGTTTCCTTCCTCAATGAAACCAACAGGTTGCTTTATGTAGATTTTTTCATCCAAGTCACCATGAAGAAAGATAATTTTTACATCTAACTACTCAAGGTAGAGATTTTCAGCAGCTACCAAGCTCAACACCACCTGATGGTTGTGAGCTTCACAATGGGGAGAAATATCTCCTTATAATCTACCCCTTCCCGTTGTTGGAACCCCTTCATGACTAATCTAGCCTTGTATCTCTTCCTTCCATCACTCTCCTGCTTGACCCGATAGACTCATTTGTTATGTAAGGTTTTTTTCTGTGCAGGTAGCGTGGCTAACTCTCATGTCTCGTTAGAGTGGAGAGAATCCATCTCTTCTTGCATTACATGCTCCCACTGCTGAGATTCGCTCACTTGCATAGCCTCCTCATAGTATTCTGGTTCTCCACTATCTGTCAAAAGAAGGTAGTTTAGTGATGAGAGATACCTAAAATTTGGTTTGAGTACCCTGGATGACCTCCTAATCTCCTCACCTTGGGTAGTCGGTTCTGCACCTGGAGTCTCCTTTATTCTTCGGTCATAATTGATATTGTCTCCCCCACCTAAAAGTTCCTGCAAATCCATGTACTCGAATGCACCCGCATCTGTAGTGCTGCTCCCACTGCTTTAGTCAACCTTGGCATTGTCTCTGTCCTTGTACATCACTTCCTCATTGAATATGACGTCTTGGCTCCTGATGATTTTCCTATTCATCTCATCCCATAGACGATACCAGAACTCATCAATATCGTACCCAATGAATGTACACTTCGGTGACTTAGCTTTCAGCTTATCTCTGCTATGATCACTGATGTGGACATATGCCACACAACCAAAGATTCTCAAGTGTGAGAGATTAACCTTCTTACCACTCCAAACATCTTCCAGAATCCTAAAGTTCAATGGAACTGATAGCCCATGATTTATCAGGAACGTTGTTGTATGCACCGTGTCCGCCCAAAAATTTTTTGGTAGACCTGCATGTAGACGCATGCTCCTAGCATGCTCTGTCAGCGTTCTGTTCATTCTTTCTGCTTCGCCGTTCTGTTGCGGCATCCCTGGAGTAGTCCTCTCCAAATGAATCCCGTTCAGAGCACAAAACTTCTTAAACTCTTCCAATTTATATTCTCAATCATTGTCTGATCTCAGACACTTCACTTTCAAATCTGTCTCATTCTCCACCATGGCTTTCCACTTCTTGAAGACGTTAAACACCTTTGACTTGTGCTTCATGAAGTATACCCACACCTTCCTCGAGTGATCATCGATAAAAGTGACATAGTACGTCGAACCACCAAAAGAAGACACGCTAGCTGAACCTCATACATCTGTATGAACAAGCTCTAGCTTGTGAGATTTAGGTGGTCTTCCACCCTTTAGAAAACTAATTCTTTTCTGCTTCCTAAAGATACAGACTTCACAAACACCAACTTTCACCGAATCGATGCCGGTTAGCTTTCCTTCTGAGTATAGAATCTTCATACCCTTCTCACTCATGTGTTATAGCCTATTGTACCATAGATCTGCACTCTCCTTACCTACTACAATTTCGAGAGTGTCACTCGTATGTGAAGTTAGGTAGAGGGTACCGGTCTTGTTGCCACAGGCAACTACCATTGTACCGTTGGAGATTTTCTACGAATCTCCACTTAATGTTGTAACATAACCTTCTGTTACAAGCTGGCCAACCGAAATAAGATTTCTCTTTAGTTTCGGTACGTGTCTGACATTCTTCAGAGACCACTTGGATCTATTTACCTGTATTTGCACATCACTTCTTTCAATGATACTACAAGGTTCATTATCCCCTAAGTATATTTTTCCAAATTCTCCTACCACATAGTTCTGAAAGAGTTTCCTATTAGCAGTGGTGTTGAAAGAGGCTCCTGAATCAATGACCTATGAATCGGAATCGCTATCCATAGCGAGAATCAATGCATCTTGCACAATATGAGCCTCCTACACATTTTTGTCCTTCTTTGGTGCTTTACAGGTAGAAGACATGTGGCCCTCTTGACCGCAGTTCCAACATTTCCCTTTAATAGGTCTCACCTTCGAGTGTCTAACCTTCGAGTTTGACCTCTTCTTCGACTTCGATCGATTCCTATTTTGGTTCCCCTATTGTGGCTTCTGTCTCTCTACTCGAGACTTAGGGCTGAACCTGAACCTTCTGATTCATTTGATTTTCTTCTAACCTCCTCGGATAGAATCATAGCTACCACCTCGTTCAGCTTCAACTTATGCTTCCCCGCCGAGTTACTGATTACGATCACGCAACCTACCCAACTGTCCGGCAACTATAATAGTATCAATAGGGCCTGCACTTCATCATCAAACGTGATGTCGACTGAGATGAGTTGATCAACAATCGTGTTGAACTCGTTGAGATGCATCGTGAAGGAACATCCTTCTGTCATCTTAAGGTTGAATAGCATTTTAACAAGATGCACCTTGTTTGAAGCTGACGGATGCTCGTACATCGTTGCGAGCACTTGCATAAGCCGCACCGTCGTCTTCTCTTTTAATATATTGTGTGCTACAGATTTTGTAAGGGCCAATCGAACCTGCCCTAGTGTTTTTCGATCCAATATTTCTCAGTCCTTGTCAGATTCTTTATTCTTCTGTCCTTTTGCTTTACCCATCAGCGGACGGTAAAAATCTTTCTGGTAAAGATAGTCCTTCATCTGTGACTTACAGTAAGCAAAGTCTGACCCGTCAAACTTCTTAATTTTAGATTTTCCTTCTTCTGCCGGTTCTTACACACACAGATCTGAACAAGGACTCTGATACCATTTGTTGGGGAATTCAAGCTACTCGACCACCTGTCAAATATTAACCCTCTGTGGAATTTTCCCTACTAGATCTTGTGTTAAGACAATAGAAAGAAGAAATCACAGCAAATAAAATTGCAAGCAAAAGAACACCGAGTGTTAACTAGGTTTGGCAACTTGCCTACGTCTTCGGGAGCCGCACAAATAATTTCTTTTATATCAAAGAAGATTACAAAGCTTGCAAAGAGCAGATCTTAATTTTAAGATCTCTCAAAGAGAACAACAGAAAAAGTATATGTTCTTCTAACTATAGGTGTGAGATTTTACAATCTGTAAAATCTCTTCTCAAATTAAATCAAAACAGGAACTCTCTCTCTCTCTCTCTCTCTCTCTCTCTCTCTCTCTCTCTCTCTCAAATCCCCTTCTTAATTTCCAACCTCACCCCCTTCTTAACCTCCCCTCAAATCATGAGCGCTGGAGGAAGAAAGAGAAACAAATAGAGAGAAAAAATACCGTCGTCGCTGGATCTGGAGATCGTGAGGAGAGAGAGAAGTCACGGAGGGGGGTTGCTCTGGGTTTCCCTTTTATAGGGAAACCTTAGCCAGCTCATGACAGTGTTGACCCTATAGTTTTGATGATGATTTATCAAACAATTTATCGCTAATATATTCTCTAGTTTTGTTTTTATGTTTCTCTTTACAGGTATTTCAACACAAGAAAATCAAGCATTAAAGATTCAAGTTCATATGTGTGGAGTTACCTAGGTATAAGAGTAGTTTACTTACATATATTGTATGTTCATATTTAAGCTCAATATTTGTACACTTAACACGATTTTTGACGTTTTCTATCATATAAATGATTTTTTATCAAACGTTGTTACAATATCATTTATCTCATGTTTATAGCTCACTCATACTTTATTATATACATATAATATATGCATGAGATATATTTACATGTTTATAAGTCATATCAAAATTTTTATATTCGTAAAATACAGGTTTTATGAACACTTTTCAAAAACAGTGTGTTTTTGCAAACAAAAATTATTTTTCTAAAAATTCTTTTTCTAACATGTTCATTTTATCATTTAGAAACTTTTCCCAAAGTTTTATTATTCTTGGAATTGATTTGCTATTTTTAAAGTATTTTCAAAATTGACCAAAAACAGGTTTTTCAGACCGTGTCAGTTTGCGGTCGACCGTCATGTTCGACCACCATGTACAAATTATCAAGTCTAGATTTTATATGCCGGCGGTCGACCGTGATGATCGACCGTGAACCATCCAGAGACTTTCGCGGTCGACCACCGCGATCGACCGCCAGCCTTAAAACCCTGTTCTCTGATTTTTTTGTGCCTCGCGGTCGACCGCGAGATTTCCACGGTCGACCGCCGATTCCATCATTGGTTTTTAACGGCTATTTTTACAACAGCTGTCTGAGGGCTTTTTGGTCATTTCAAGTTGGTTTTTGCTGAGTTCTTAAGTGGGTATAAATACCTCATTGCTCTTCTATTTCAGTAACTAAGAAAATCAAGTGTTTTGTTTTTACAAGAAGTTTTAACAAATGTTTAAGAAGCGTTTAAAGAGATGTTAAGCTACTCTTCGATAATCTGCTTCAAGAGAAGTTTTCTACAATAAGAAGTGGCTTTCAAATCCTATTAGGATCATCATCCAATGTTCTTCTTGTTTGAGAAGTTTTCTAAACTCTTATATAGCTTACTATTCCATTTTTATTTATTTAGCTATATTTATTAAGTTATATTATTTTCATTCACTGTCATCACACACACATATTGAGCTTAATATCTTCATACTATATAGTGTGGGTTGTGGTGTGTAATTTAGTGAGTGTGAGCTTCATTGTGTTCTCACTAGTTATTTGAGAACAAACCATTATATTTAATCTTTATTTGTGAGTATCACTTGTAATACACTTGTACACCGAGAGAAGTGTGAGGCAAGAGACGGGGTCGAATCCAATACGAGTGGCGTCGGTTGACGAACCTAGGAGAGGTTGCATCCGAGCGTGTAGAAGTTCCGGCTTCCAAACCGGATTGTGATAGTGGATATCTCCTCGAGGTGAGGAGCGGAGACATAGGTCGTGGGGACCGAACCTCGTAAACATATCTTGTGTTTCTGTTTGCTTAGCGTATATTTCGTTTGTGCTTATTCTTATCATTCTTGCTCATATCCATCTTATATCATTCTTGCAAGAACAAATTTATCAACTTAATTTTAATTGGAATTTAATCGGGATTAGATTAGTATAAGACCCTAATCACCCCCCTCTAAGGTCTAACAGATAGCCTGTCGCGAGCTGTCCTCAAGGTCACATGTGAAGATCGACTCGACCTCGCCTGGAGGGAGTCCCGCTCGAGCTCGCCTGCAAGACACCCTCTCTAGCTCGCCTGCAACGCCACGGGCTTGCCAGCAAGTCTTCGAGCTCGCCTGCACCACGCACGTTCGACCTCGCCTGTAGGGCCTTCGCTCGAGCTCGCCACGAGCTTGCCTGCCCTAGTCGTCGACTTCGTCAGCAGAGCCTCGACCCCGCCTGTGCTCGACTTCGAGCTCGCCGACTGGACCTCGCCTGAAATCCGCGACGTCGATCTCGAGCTCGCCTAACATTGTCGAGCTCGCCTGAATCGTGGGGTTGCCGTCGCCGTCGAGGTTTTGGTCTACACCCTTTTTTCCAACAGGAGACATGTACACTTCACTTGTCTAATTCCCGTGCTTTCCTTCTTGTTTTGATCTTTATGTTTTGTTAGACACATATTATGCACTGCATGGTTTGGCCTATTCCTATAATGTATCCCATAAATTTCGAAACAATATCGGGCAAATACCCTCTAATTAAATACAAATGCATGTAGCGAGATTTTCAGAGGAATTTGATTTTCTATAAGAAATTTGCGGGAATTAAGGACATTCAATCAGATAGTTCTCATTCCTCTCATGCTTTAAAATTAATAGATAGATATGGCCGGATAGCTAGCATTTATTGATAACATCATTCACACGCAATCATTCATTGGCATATTCCTCTCTTATTTAAGCAGTAAACATAGATACGGTAAGCTGCGCTAGCTAGCCAGCATACACAGACACACGTAGTAGATGGATCGGATCAGTTGATTGATTCGGTAGTAGTAGTAGTAATAATAGTAGCAGCAGGCTTGGCGAACCGATGACCGTAGTTCTTGCACTCGTAGTAGTACATGTCCAGACAGCGGAAGCCGGGAGGAAATAAGACTGGTTCACACCTACCGCAGCCTTCCCGGCAGCCTAGGAGAGTCACATCCTCGCATTGGCAAAGCGGTGGCAATGACCTTGTGCAAATGCCACATACGTCGCAGGGAGGACCTGGATAGTAGTCGTCGTTGAGACTTGTGATGTCCCCTTGCTCTGCGCCATAGCATTAACTCTTGTTAATTATATTTATGCATGCATGATTGGTATTTTTTTTCCTTCTTTTTTTTCCAAATTAAGAAGAAATCATCTATTATGATCAGTACGTAATATTGATCAACACGACTAGATCCTAATTAGCGACTAGGGATCAGAAAAAAAAGTAATTAAAGTCGAGTGCGACTACTACTCTACCGATGGTTTTGAGAACAGTACCATTGGGATGGGAACGAGCATTGGATCGAGCGGCCAAGAGCGCGGCGGCTACGAACACGAACACCAGAATCGATGCTGCGCTCCTCTTCATTTTGCCTCGAAGTTAATTATTGCTGGCTGCCTCTTAGTTTAGCTCGATGCCGATCTCCAATCTCCTCTCCTTTGCTATTTAAAGAGTTGGATTATCTCAAGAACTAGAGGACCCAACGAATTAATGAGAATGGTAGGAAGTTGGTGGGAATTTAATGGGTTGGTTCATGTAGGGCTGATGCCTAATTAAGACACACCAGCTTCTCATGAACACAATAGCATTAGTTAATTTATTTGTATTATATACCGATAAGCATGTGTTAACCAGTGCTCCTGGGGCAACGGTACGTTTACTATCTTGATAGGCGTGAATCTCAACAAAAGCTATTACTGTTGCCACGTATGTAAGATTTGGAAAACTGGGCTAAATAAAGCAAACTAATTAATATCTTCTTATGTTTTGCAGTATGGGCAATATAGATGATAACAGTTGCATCTCTTCGGTTACCTCTATAAACCAGAATGTGAGGAAAATTGATATTTATTAGTTGTCACCTTCCTTTTTTATTTCTATAGCGAGAGGTAAGGGTAAATGGTAAACAGAGCTAATTTAGTGGGACGTAGTTAAGTTAGTGGATGATTTTGGACCGAACAAAGAATGCCCCATGAATTCTTCTATTTATACATATACTTGTATTTATGTCCTTTTTAAAGGGCAGATTAGACGAAACTCCGAAGAACTTTCAGCTTATTAAAATAACCCGCAATAGCTAGGATTGAGGCAGGCCAAGGCACGGCTGCTGATATGGATATTGAGGCGCGAATTGCCCAGAGGGAGGCGGCTATCGCGATGAACGCTAGTCGCAGGGCTGCATTCCGTGCCTGGACCTTCAATGCTGCAAATCGTGCTGGCCAAGGTGATGCGTTCACCAGATATGATGACCACGGAAGACTCATCACTCCGGATGCCAATACTCTCCCACCTGTCAGTCAGACCGAAGCCAACCTGCTCAACGCAAGCCCCCAGATCACTGAACTATGCAACTTCCTTGCCAAAGTGAATGGTGTGGACGCTTATTGTAGCGAGACAGTTGCACTTGGGAGGCTCCAGGAGGGCGAATTCCTTGTACTCCCTGAAGGCATCCCCATCCCGGAAGTTCCAGACGTAGATGTTGGAAGTGAAAGAGCTATGGTCCACTTCAATGCCGCATACCTACTAGGCGTCTATGTCCTTAACAAGAATGTCTGCCAAGACCAAGCTAGCGCTGTCAAGTTTGGCTTAGCTCGAATGGAAGCCGTCAAGCTTGGGTGGTTCCGTAACCAGAGGGAAGTGAGGTTTGCAGAACTTCCAGCGACATTTCTTGACACAGTTGAAGCTGACGCCAGGGAGATCAAGGAGAACATGGAGGTTGCAAAAGAAGTGGCTTGGCTTGTGCCATTCGCTAATGAGCACACATTCAGAACAAAAGGGCACCACTACATCGATGGCCAGAATAAGGAGTACCTTGACAGCTATGACACCCTGTGGAATGCATGCCTAGTTCCAAGGGTTGGAAAGTACTTGCCTCCTGGCTTGCTCTACCATACTGCTTTCCACTGGATCACTCCTGGCCGCGTCTGGAGCGTCCTTCAGGCTTGCAAGAATTCCAATCGCATCCCCGATGCCATCAAGCTCAGAATGACTTCAGCTCCTGCCGGCGCCGCTATTGTGACCACCAGCTCTGCAGTTCTCGATGCCCTCCAGTCCACCGGAGTCCTCCCACTCCCAGAAGTTGCTTCTCTTGAGATATGTGACATTGCCGCCATTCAAGCCCTTGACAAACAGATTCGTGACAACCCCCCAAAATACCACCGCGTGGCTGCTGCTTATGGCCTTGCCGCCCTCTCCTCAGACGAGACGAACCAACTGAATCGTGTGAAGAAAGAAGCCGAGAAGCTTGGCCCTTTTGCCAAAGCTTTCTGTGACACCCTTATGCGAAACGCCCCACTTGGCAAACAGAAGGTTCTCACTAAGGCTTCTGACAACAACCCAGGCGTTTACGCGAAGGCCAAGAAATTCTTCCAGAATTACCTTAGGGAGACCCCTAAGTCCATTGATGATGTCTTCGCCAAACGTCGCAGGCTCAGGGAAGCCAGGGAGGGTGGCGGCTCGGAAGTTTGATGTGGCAGCAACAGTTTCAGATGCTTTTGATGTGCTTTTAGGTTTGTTTGTTTTGCATGTTTTACCTTTTGTTTTGTCGTTTGTTCTGGCATCCCCCACCCTATAGAGCATGCATCCACCGCCCATCCATCTACTACTACCACCAGCATCCTTAGTTGCATCCACACTAGATTTGCTTGCGTTTGCCTTCAGTTTGTGTTTAAGAAAAAAAAAATGCCTTTTCTATTGTTTTTTAGTTCCAATTTATGGGGTTCTCTGCAAAACATGGAATTCTTAATGGGGTTTCTGCTATTCCAAAAGTTTATGGAGGTTTAGTGCAATTTTGAAAGAGAATGGGGGTTTGCTACAAAATAATTGTTTGGGGTTTAGTGTAATTTACACTTTTTAAAATTTTGACAAAATAGATCGAGTTTTTTTGGCCATGGGTTACAGTATCCTTCAGTGATGTTGTTGGCCAAGGTGCGTATTTTCTAGGGAACTTTGTAAACACAAATTTCTATACTAAAGATTATATTTCATTTTTTATGATTATATTTGGTATTTAAAGAAGTCAATAAGAAAATTAACTAGTAGGGAAGTAAGACAAACTAAATAATTCATTAAAAGAGAAGCATAAGCATCAAAATAACTAATCACACTGTCTTCAATATAATTAAATGATCCTTAACCAATGCCCCAGAAGGCACTGGTTAAAAGGACACAACCGATGAAGATATGATTGATTTCAAAAATTACATATATTATTATGCTGTTTGAATCTTAAGAGTTTTAGTACACTAACATGATTGTTTAACATAATATTAAAGATATTCAGATTTAATTCTCACCAACCATAAGTATAAAGTCGATTTTAAGAAAAATTTATGTTATGACGTTCTCAGTAGTTAAAATACGGCTCTTTGCCAGCAACAAACATGTGTCCCCCTGCATGCACTGCTCAAACTAGATTGACGGTCAAAACTACCGAGGATCTCGACTTAGCCGATCCGCGCTGAGTCGACATCCCCTTACGTCGACTCGAATGGCGATACTTGTTGATCCTCTTGTCGAAGATGACTCGCTACGAGCTAACTCGACCAGTTACTCGACGCCTCGCGAGATCGACTCGAAAGGCGTTACTTCTCGGTCAAGCTAAAGGACGAATTCAACCAAGAGCCTCTCCTACTGACAACACGTCGGCGTCAAATTTAATGGTTGGCAGGCGTCTTCATACCTCTAGCCCCGATAGTCTTCATGACTCATCGGACCATGTCAGCACCGACATGCCTCCAATCACTTCACATTAAATGCTGAGATGATCTCTCATCCACTCGTTGGCTGACACCTGTGAAGTAGGTTTGATGCAGCAGTCATGCCATACTTATTTGCCGCCATTCTGTGCTCGGACGAAATGACCATTCTATCCTCCCAGCACCACTATAAATAGAGGTACTATTCTAACATAATGGAGGATCTTGGATCTCTGATCATAATCTGTTTTCATGCTATTATAAGCAATACCTGAAAACTATACTACACGACACTTAATAACTCATGCAGTTCTTCATCTCCCCACTCAAGTTCATCAACCAACTTGATCGTTGGAGGAACCACGGGGGAACCAGTCCCCGTCCTCTCACGAACTGTTATTTGTGTAGGCTAAAAGCTACTCAACTCAAAACCAGATATTCGAAGAAGTGAGCGGCCCCTAATCAACCTCACCCTCATATATTTGACTATTTGATTATTTAACATCAACAAGTTAATATCCTTAAAGTATGTACACTTTCATGTATGAAAAAAAATTAATACTCTCTTACCTAATTCAAAAAGGTTGATTACTCACATCCATGAGTCACGGATCTCCTTCATTAGTTATCGTTGATAAGATCTTAATAAATTTGGATCTCACCTAACCTTACCTACACCTATTCAAATTAGCACCGGGAACAGGAGAGCAACATGGTTGTCTTAAGCCAACTACAATTTTAATTCTTTAGGCTGCGTTCGGCAAGAGGTTAAATGGAGGGTTAATGAGGTTTAACCCTCCATAAGTCTGCCAAACAGTAAAAAAAGGTCTAAGGGTTTGTTAACCCGCACGTGAGCTATTTATCCCGTTTAACCCGTTAACCCACGGGTTTACTATTACCCGTGAGAAGACGGAACAAGGCTTGTTCCACCTTCTCACGCGAGGGTAGGCAGCGGAATTAGGAAAAAATATGGCTCCTAATTCTGTTGCGTCGAAGGCGATTGTGAAGGCATTCCTGAGTGTAGTCGTCAATAATTGCCCTCCGATCCTCCCTGCCGATGCTAAGAGAGTGGTGGAGTGCCTTCTCAATGGGGTCACGGAGGTGGGGACCTCATCGTCGGAGAATTCAGTGTCTTCATTGTTGTGGGATTCAAAGGGGAAGGGAAAAGATGAGAGTGGGGAGGTGAACCTCATCGTAGGAGAATTCGGTGTCTTCATCGTCGTGGGATTCGAAGGGGAAGGGAAAAGATGAGAGCAAGGAGGTGATGGATGACGGTTCCAGTGAGGTGGTGAGGGATAATGGGAGTGGGACCCCCAGGAGGAGCGTTTCAGACCAGGTGTTGACGCCGACATTGAGTAGTTAGAGTTATATGGGAAGGTTTGAGGAGGAGGCGGTGGAGGCACTGGAGAGGATGTAATTTGTGTTCTGGTTGGTCGTGGATGTGCTCAATCGAGGTGGGAAGAACGTGGTGCTTTGGAATTTGGAGGAGGTTCGGTTGACGGCTACTGCTCAGATCAAGTCATTGTCGGCATTTCTTAAGGTACTTGAGTTTGCACTATGCTTGGATTGCTTTATAGTTCTGGCTTTAGGAGTTCAAGTAAGTAGTGCTTCGAGCATTGGAATGTCTGGTAAGTGATAATTGAATCAAGTAATGAACATAGCAAGAGCTTTGTTGCACTGCAAAGAATCAATTGAGGTATTCCATCTTTTCTCACAGGTGGTCTAGATATGGGTAACCGATGTAGTCACCCATTTGTAGGAGACACATCATAGCAGTTGTAGAAGATACTACCAGATGCAAGGGTAGATGAAGGTAAAAGTAGATCAAAGGAATAAAAGGGATGCAGTGGTGTCAATTTCTTCAAAGGGAAGGGTGTATGAAGGGAAGCTTTATCTTGCAAGTTTAACATTACTTTCTGTTAGATGCCTCAGATGGCTTAAGGGGCAATATATGGATTGTTGTTTAGAGATTTAGGTTTTATTTTATGCGATTAAATATCAACTATAAGTTTATTGTACAGACTTGTTGTCAAGAGACATACCTTATTTCTAGATTACAGTAAAAAATTTTAACGGCTAGTGACTCACATCTGCATGTTTGGTCTACATTATCTCAATTATGTATGCTGTTAAAGTCTAGTTTTAATATTGTCATACATTATGCTGAAATATACCGTAACAACTACTCAGTTTCCTGGCTGCCAACATTTTCGGACCTTGTATTGAATTGTTTCAGACAGCATAAGTTATTGTTATGCTTAGATGTGATATGATGAACCTATAATAAGGTATGTCTCTTGAGTATTGTTGTTGCTGTTGATTGGAAGCAGCTCCTGAGTATTATTATTCAAGTAGTGCACATTTGATTGCTAATTTTTTTGGAATAAACCTGTAGTCAATTATCAGGAGCTGGTTATTTTGCTATTTCACTTTGTTTGCTCAGCTCCTGAGTATTATTATTCAAGTAGTGCATATTTGATTGCTAGGTTGTGGCTGATGTTAATATTTCCCGTGAGCAATGGACTCAGATGTGGGAGAGGCTCAAAGAAATAGAGGGCTTCTTCGAGTTCAACTACCCATCTCAAAAGGATGATGCTGTTCAAATGATTTGGCAGGCTGTGGCCAGGAAATTGCCATTCTTAAGGTTGAAGTTGCATAGATGGAAGAGCTTTGCTCAGTTTGAGGTTGGTTTGAAAGCGAGCTGGTAATCTCCCTACAACTGAGTCAAGAAATCATTTGGATTTCGTGCTAAAATCTTTTGGCTAAGCTAAGCTCCAACTATTTGGCTGATGGGTTTGCGCATTTTTGGTTTGTTATTTTTTTACTGAATTCTCCCCTTCCGCCCCATTCTCATTTTTGAGCAAAGAATTCAGGCCATTTGTAAATTTTTAACTATAACCTGAGTTAAATGCAAATTTCACAATTTTGAATGAGGTCAAATACTGTTTTATTTTTGTCTAAATGCTAAGCTCTGACTTTGTGTTTGCTCGCAGTGCAAGAGCTTTGAGGTGTTCCTGCAACTATGTTGCTTAGCCATTTGACAAACAGGTTAACAAAGCTAGAGAGAATCATTTGGTTGTATTTAGAACTGTCGACAATTTCTGAAACAAATATGCGATCATAACAAGTTTATATCCTCAAACTTATTGACATTTGAAATGTCTCTCTTATGTTTATGACAAAACTATGATATAGTAAAATTTACCGTTAAATTCTCTCTAAAAACTTATGTCTAATTTTTTCGTTTTTGATGAGTTAATTATTTATAAATCTTCAATAAGGATGAAAGTGGTATTTTTAAAAAAAATAATGAGATTAATTTTCTTAACCCCTCTTCCTTTGCCAAACACAAAAGACTTAACTCCTTGTCTTAACTATCGTATCCAAACGGGTTTAGAATTTTTTTAACCATTCACGATGGATTAACTAAGTTAACCCTTCTCTTTAATCCATTCTCTTTAACCCTTTGCCAAACGGGGCCTTATAGTATATATCTGTTGGGATATTAATTTTTTAATCAAAGTTAGAAACCTCATGGGCTGCTACCTAAAGTTTAGCCGCCCATGTTTTCTTTAATTTTTCAAAAGTGGTGGTCCCCACCGAAGAAAATTTTGGACGTAGGGCTCACATGTATAGTAAAATATATTATTTTATTAGTACATAATATTTTCTCAAATGTTTAAATAGACCCTAAATTCTTAAGGAAATTTCATTTTAAAAACAGCAATCAATATATACAGATATATATGTTATAAAATAGCTAGTGCTCGTAGGAACAGTGTCTGGACCGAGAAGGTCTTATAGATCAAGGAGATCATTTCCTTGACCGAAAGGTCTGATAGATCGAGGAAATATTTGCTTTATAGATCGAGAAGATCTTTCCCCTATAGATCAAGGAGATCTTAACAGTACTAGGTTGGTGCACATCAGAGTACTGTACTGCTATTCTTGGAAGCAATTTGGCCTTAGGATCCTTGCACTGGAGTAGGCCAAATATTGCTTTAAGCACAGCGTTTTATAAACGCACGGCAGCTAAGTTGAAATTTTTTTAAATTACTGCACTTCAGCTTTCTTTCAGTTATTTGCTGCTCTATATCTGCATTATTTTAGATTTAACCACAGGCGCCAACAATCTTAAAGTAATATTATGATCTACCATGGATTCTGCAAGGACTCTTGGAGTAGATTGTCTTAAGTTAGAAAACTTTGACGGTTCTAACTTCAACGCATGGCATCGAAAAGTAATCTTCGGGATGCAACTCCTGAAAATCTATTATGTGGTTTCTAATGAGAAACTAGAGTCTGAAGAAAATCTTGAAGCAGAAGCCTCTTGGACTAGAGATGATCACTTCTGCAGGAGTGATCTCCTTAACTACCTGGCCGATCATCTAGCAGATGCTTACACCAACAAGCCCTTGAAAACACCCTAGAGGGGGGTGAATAGGGTTATTGCTAATCTTATTAGATATTAATGCCGATTAAAATTTATTAATAAATTATTCTTACAAGATAGATATACAATAAGATATGAGCAAGAATGCCCCATGAATTCTATTATATATATATATATATATATAT
>BQKN01060291.1:0-16417 GCA_022839385.1 Asparagus kiusianus
ACACACACACACACGACCGAGATACCTTACTCTTGTGAGTACATGAGAATTATATGTTGATGTCCATTATGGTGTTTTATTTTTTGGTGATGTTTCTTTCCATAGTTCGATATTAATATTTAGGTATCTACAGCCTGAGACATATGGTATATACATGAGGGTTTCATTATTTGGTTTATTTCACTCGACGTACCACGTCTCGTGTTGTAGATTTCTAAGTATTAATACCATTAGATACGGGAAAAATAATATAGATAGACTATGCTTAATAGATAGAGCCTCCACTACATCTAGCAGCCCTTCCCCTGGGGGCAGATGGAGATGGTCTTACTTTAGCGCTTTGACATTTTTGTTATTGCTATTTTTATTTTAATTTTCTTTTCAGGCAGTTCAGAGCTTCGAAGAGCCACAGATTGACGGTCTTCTAGCATAGTCATTGTCGTTCAGTTTTAGTAGTGAGACTCCACTGTGTTGACTTTCATATTTAGACATTAGAGTTTATTTTTTTATTGTAAAGGTTGTGAGCCTTAGTACAATTCCTATTTAGTTTGTGATTAGATATTTTTCTTTCAGTCATCAAATGTATTTTAGACTTGTCGGTTGAAACATGAGTTCATTTATGAGATTTATCTTTCTACATCATATCTACTGTGTTTACTATCTTCTTTTTGTCTGTATTGTACCTATAATTTATTGTTGATTCCATTAGAGGATACTACTGTGATTGGTGAAACATGTTATTGCACGATGTGGGTGTATGGTAGGTTTAACATCTCTGGGTTCACCTTGGACTGCAGCCATGTGTAAATACAGGGACGTCACAGTTAGTATCAGAGCTCTAGTTCCAGTATCTTTAGGATCATCCTGTGTCGAGTCGTGGAGCTAGAATAGAGTTTCTTAGGATTCATGTATAAAGTCCGCTAGGAATTCCTAAAATGAGTGAGGACGATATATGCGTATATCTTAAAATTTTGAATTTTTTTCTGACAACTATTTTATGTTGATTTAAAGTATTTGCGTGAAAACTATGTGATTGAATATGTATTGTGATATGTTGTATATATAAAAATATATATATATATATATATATATGCGTGTGTGTGTATGATCTCATTTACTATGACAAATTAAGCTCTCCCCTTGATATTCTAAATGTCGGGACGAGGATGTGGTTGAGGAGTGAGTGGCGTATCCATTTTCACCACCAGTTGTACCTGTCATGCCTATTGAAGAGGCAATACCAATGATTAGACGATCACCATAACTAGCTGTGGATAGAGCCACGGAGCAGGAGACTTGGATCTGTAAGATAAGAAAGACATCTAAAAATGAGAGCACCAGAGTTTTTAGGGCATATCGGATTCATTTGCAGCCTATAAGTAGAAGGAATATTTGGAAAAACAATTCTTAACGTCGACTCAGTACCAAAGCAGAAGTTATATGTATTCAGCGTAGAGGACGTCACCGGGGGATATCAACGACTTCAAATTTTTGACGGAGCAGCAAATATCACTTATTTGGGAGGATTTTATTTACTTCTTTGACAAGCAATTAGATCTAGTCCGATTAAAACAGGGAGATTTGCCTATAGTTGTAGGCGTCTAAAAATGCCTATAGGTTCCTACACACAGCTCGAGACGAAATTCAGATGATAAGCGTCATCATCCAAGTCGAGAAGATTTATCCGACTGGCTCGTGTGTTCATCGGCTACCTCCAAGTGACCCGCGCACTCATCAATCAGCCCACGCGCGTCGGTTAGCTCCAAGTGGCCGGACGTGCTCATCAGTCAGCTCGCGCATGTTGGTCAGCTCCAAGTGACCGAACGAACTCGTCAATCAGCCTGCACGCTTCGGTCAGCTCCAAGTGACCGAACGCACTCGTCAATCAGCCCGCCTACGTCGGTCAGCTCCAAGTGACCGAACGCACTCGTCAGTCAGCTCGCGCACATCGATCAGCTCCAAGGGCTGTAAAGAAGCTAACGAACACATGAAGCAAGTTAACAATTTGATCAAAAATGCAAAATGGCAGAAAGTACAAGTCCTGAAAAGTAAAGTGCTTAAAAAAGGAGTTCAACTGAGGCGACGAACCCGCGCCAGCACGGGACGGCACTGGCCGACCCGTGCCAGCACGGGACAGAGCTGGCCAACCCGAGCTGGCGGACCGGTGCCAGCGCGGGTCAGACTCGGCTGACCCGCACCCCTGCCGGTCAGCACGAGCTGTTTCACGCCTAGAATTTCCAAAAATGCATTTTTTTTAGTTTTTTACTGTTTTCTCAGGATTTGTTCGTTCCAGAGCATCTCAACTGCCTAAATATCATCTCTAAATATGGTTACATGGTTGTTAACTGAGGATAAGGCCAAATCGATCGTTCTTATCCAAAAACCCCACAACCGAAGCCTATAAATACATGCCTAGGGGTTCCATTCTAGGGGGCACGAATTGATCAAGAGGACGAGGTGCTGTTGGATTGAGGAGTCAAAGGAGCACGAATTTACAGCGAAGGCAAGTCAGATCCCGGCGAACTTCAGCATAAAGAGGAAGGCTTTCGAAGGATCTGAACCCGTATTTCCCCCCGTCCGTTCCTTGAGATTAGGCTTTGTCTTAATCTCGAGAAGAGCTACTAATTTTGCTTTATTGATTTTAGTGCTTTAAGCGAATACTTCCTTGGTGAAGTATGAGTTCTGTTAATTTTCTGACAACCGGATATAATCCGTGACGATCCATAGATATTAACGTCCCTGGCACAGGCAAAGACCCTACGCAAGCAAGAGTTAATAAACAGTTCTTGTGTTTATTTTCTAGAAAGTTATAATCTTTATTTTTGTTATTTGAATTCATTGTAAACGATCAAAGTTGTAATGAACTTGATATTGAAAACAATTTCGACGAAAATAAACTGGCGACCACAGTGGGAGCCAACAGTCTTTCTGTGAAGGCTGATGTGTCGTAACCTCGGATCCGGATCCCGGTTGATGTAGAGGTTGAGTACGAGTTCGACCAGGCCAAGTTCGAGGAATATTTGTCGTCCTCCTCCTCTAGATCCTCCGCCTCTCACAAGCGCAGAAAGATCAACGCCCCCGTTGTTGCGATAGCTGCACCCCGCAACGCCCCTCCGACCTCTAATGAGGCCGGATCTGTAGATCTGAACTCCTCCTCAATCAAGGAGATAGCCGCTGGAGGCGCGCCCACTTTATCGAAAAGAGCTCGCCAAAGGTAGTGCTAACGCCTCGCGCGCCAATTCGCTAAGGCTTTGGAGCCAGTGGACGGGATCTGTTACATAACGGATCTAAAATTTAGGGAACACCAAGCACTCCAACAGCGAGCAAACGCCCCCTCCTCCAAATCATCAAGTGAATAGATCTAAGTCAAAAGGATCCGTTCAACTTTTGAGGAACGAATCCAGAAGCGCCGCATACTGCTTGCGCATGCGCGAATTCTTGTGCAAAAGGCATAAAAGATGCAGAAGAAGGACATAGCCAAGAAACAACTAAGACTACATCAAACTTGGATGCCAAAGTACGAAACAACGGCCAAAAAGATAAAAAACGCGAGTCACACCCAGATGACCTGCCCAGCCGTGGGTCACTCAAGTCTGACCCACCAAGCCGTGGGTTACTCAAATCTGACCCTCCAAGCCGTGGGTCACTCAAGTCTGACCCTCCTAGCCGCGGGTTACTCAAGTCTGACCCTCCAAGCTGCGGGTCACTCAAGTCTGACCCTCCCAGTCACGGATCACTCAAGTCTGACCCTCCAAGCCATGGGTTACTCAGGTCTAACCCTCCAAGCCGTGGGTCACTCAGGTCTGACCCTCCAAGCCACGGATCACTCAAATCTGACCCTCCCAGCCATGGGTCACTCATGTCTGACCCTCCCAGCCACATGTCACTCATGTCTGACCCTCCAAGCCGCATGTCACTTAGGTCTGACCCTCCCAGCCGTAGGTCACTAGGGTCTGACCCGCGCTAGGGCCGAGACAGGAGACACTCTACACCCGTTTTTCTAATTTCGTCGAGTTCCGCCCCTGCTCTGATTGATCCAGTACTTCTAGTGAAGCCTCGATGTAGTGTAGACTTGTTCAAAAGCAAGAAGCCAATGGTGGATCATCTGGGTCCTTTGCACAAGGATCGAGGCAAAGTTTTGATCAAAGAGTGCTTAGGTCCGGTGACTGAACCCCGAGCAACTACTTGAGCTGGGGGTCGCACATGCCCTCGCAACAAGTCAGAGCCTTCCTATAATGTGAAAACTCTTATAACAGATTGCTTCAGACTGCAAGTTAGTATCCAAGAGCCCGTTAAGGTCCCGCACTCACGAAAGCATGGCTCCAAACGTGTGACTCTTGAGAACGCCATCAAGGCAACAAGTCCTCATAAAGAAACGTGTTCGTCAGACGATGATGTTATACCTGAGAAGTCATGCCAATATGCGATAGATTGCTCCAGTCATCATGCTGATGAGTTGTACTATTGGGCTGGGGTACGAACAGACCTCGAAAGAGAGATTCTCGTGAGATAGACTTTCATTGTCCGTGTACCAAGATAATCAGTGCAGTGTTATCAGCATGTAGCTGCCCCAAGACCGCTCCACAGAGGGTCTCGGTATTTGAGAGGATCTCTAACGGAACGACTAAGTTCAAGTCAAAGCGTTTTCATAAGAAATGATTGGCCGTTCAAGGTGATGAACTTCCAGAAGTTATAATTAACATGGCTGATAAAGGAAAGTCGGCTCGACCTTCTAGTTCTAAACCCCTCGTATCGCATCGTCTAACTTGGTTATGCGTAGGGACTACTAGATATAGGGATTATCAAATAATGCAGAGGAGATTATCCTCGGATGATGAAGTATCAGATGCCAACTTCGCAGTCGCTTCTGACAAAACGATATCCAGTCCAGGACAATCCCGCGAAGTGTTTATGAATAACACCGAGGAAGTAGCCAAAATGGTTGAGGATGTTCTAGCCAAGCAGAAAGAAGCATTCAAAATTAAATTAGAAATGACCATGATGCGGATGAAGGAAGAGCATGACCAACAGATTCGGGCTCTATCCAATCAACTTGGTGAATCCAACCGTCACAACATTGTTAACCAAGCAGGTAGCGATTCTGACAAGGACGAACATCTCGATGCTGATAACCCTCCCGTTGACCAGAATGTTGGGGACAGCCCCACTAAGAATAACGATGTCGGGGGTAGTCCCACCAATGATGATAACACTGGGGGTGGTCCCATTATTTCTCTCAGAAATCGTCCAAAGCAAGATACAAGCGAGGATAAGAAAATAAAGGACCTCGAGAGAAAAATCAACGCTCTGATGTTTATGCAAGAGGTGCAGAAGATCGGTATTCCATGTCATTACCCAAGAAAGTGGGATTCGATCCCGTATCTGACGAAGTTCAACCTTATCAACTTCACGCCATTTGATGGGAAGGGCTCGTCCACTCAGCATCTGATTAACTTCAAGTCCCACTTGGGTATGATCTCCGATAATGAAGCCTTGATAGTTCGATCATTTGTTGGTACCATTCGTGGACCTGCCTTCGATTGGTACCACCGTCTTAAGTCCGGAAGTATCAACAACTGGGAAGACCTAGAGAGCCAGTTCCTCACTCACTTCTTTGATGATGACACGGAGGTGTCAATCAGGACACTCTTCAATGAGAAATAAGAAGACAATGAGATAGTCGATGACTTTATCAAGTGCTTCCGGAATAAGGCGATGAACTGCCGAGATCCGATCACAGAGGACTTCATCCTCCAAACCTTTCATAACAACCTCTCCTTGGACGTGTTGGAAGTTATAGGAGTAGCATCATCTAATACCTAGAAAGAGTTGAAGATGCATGAAGAGTGGGCTGAATGCTTCCTCAGAAGGAAGCAAGCCGAGAGAAGCCAACCGATGGCTAATCCTCCAAACTCAAGCTTCATCTCCCGTGGTAAGGGAAAGGCATCTGCAGCAGTTGTTGATGTTAATCAGATGTCGCAATAACAACCCTGAAGACAGCAAAAGACTTTGGATCCGAGACTCCAAAAGGAGTACTTCTTCAAGGACGAAGACGTTCCATCTATTTTCGAGTCCCTTCTTGAAAATAACAAGATCAAGCTACCACCTATCACAAATCAGGAGAAAGCAGATAATACTGTAGATCCGAAGTACTGTACGTACCACAAGAGGATCCTTCATCCTACTAAGGCTTGCTTTGCTCTCAAGAATAGCATCCAAACCTTGGTTGAAGGCGGCGTCATAATGCTAAATTGAGCTGAATGAAGACTCCGACATGTATAAGAGTATAAATTACTCCTTCCTACACTCCAAAGAGTATACGAGTATAATCTGCTTCTCGATCGTCTAACATATGCATGAGGTTAAACTGCTTCATGCATACTCTAATAGGTATATGAGTCTAAACTGTTTTCTACCTTTGACGGGAAGTTCTTGGAGAATTTTATACATAATATTCTTAAAGATAACTCGATCACGCAACTGAGTTCAATATCAGACCCAATTTTGCAAAAAAGCTGGGGGTGGATAATTCATGTAACGGGAAGTTCCCGAAAGAATTCTATATAGTGTATTCTTAGGGATAACCCGATCACTATAAGAAGGTGATGAATAAGAAACTCCCACTCAAACTCCCGCTATATCTGTTCACTCAACACTCCCATTATTAGAGTCCGGACATAGTATTCGAAATTTTAATCTCTTGATCATTGACAATTGTTAAACCCCTCCGTGTTAAGTATTTATCACTTAACACCAGGAACTCTCTTTGAGTGATTTGTATGAATCAATACTCTTACTGTAATTTGTACTCCCACTCTCACTATTCATTTGGTCAAAACTTCCTATAGTTAGGACCACAACCAAAGTCCCCTTTCGATTCTTTCAATGAACGGAAGGTCCACAAATTGAGCGATCAAACCTATAAAAGTTAGGATTATCTCAAAACTCTCCACTTGGTCAAACCATCCTTCAGTTAGGGCCAAAACCAAAATCCCCTCTCGATTCCTTCTATGAACGAGATGTCCACTTTCAAATTGAGCGATCAAACCTATAAACATTAAGATTGTCTCAAACCACCACTCGGTCAAACCTTCCTACAGTTAGGCTAAAATTGGAGTTCCCCTCTCGATAAATGAGAAATCCACCTTCATATTGGGTAGTCAAACCTTCCGACAGTTAGGATTATCCGAATCTTTTCGATTCTCAGAGTGGAGATCCTACTCTTAGTTTTACCTTCCTGGATTCTTGAAGTGGAGATCATGCTTTAAGTTTTATTTGCAATTGGAGAAAGAATATAAAATTCTTCCTCTCTAACATCGGGTTCATTTTTGCCTCAAGAGAAGACACCATCTTTTAACACCATAATCCATGCTTCACATGCACGGGGAATTTTATCCTGAAGCCTAAGTAGGGATAATTCAATGCCTAACACGCGTTGCCGGTTTAGTCTTTCACTGATTCAAGAAGACACCAGAATCCGAGTCTGAGGACTTTTATCCTGATACCTAAGTAGGGATAAGTCAGTGCCTAACACGCGTAACCGGTTAGCTCTTTTTGACCATAAAAAAAGAAAAGCCCATATATTCGACATTGTGGCAGGTTGTTATTAATAACACCATAATCCTTGACTCACACGCATGGGGAATTTTATCTCGAATCCTAGGTATGGATAATTCAATGCCTAACACGCGTTATTGGTTTAGTCTTTTACTGATTAAAGAAGACACTAGAATCCGAGTCTGGGGACTTTTATCCCTAATCCTAAATAGGGATAAGTCAGCGCCTAACATATGTTGCTGGTTAGTTCTTGACCGTAAAAAGAACAAAAACCTACATATTCGATATTGTGATAGGTTGTTATTAATAACACCATAATCTGTGCCGCACATGTACGTGGAACTTTATCCCAAATCCTAAGTAGGGATAAGTCAACGCCTAACACGTGTTACCAGTTTAGTCTTTCACCGATTGAAGAAGATACCAGAATCCGAGTCTGGGGACTTTTATCCCGAAGCCTAAGTAGGGATAAGTCAGCACCTACCACACGTTGCCGGTTAGTTCTTGACCGTAGAAAGAACAAAATCCCACATATTCGATATTGTGGCAGGTTGTTATTAATAACACCATAATCCGTCCCTCACACGTACGGGGAATTTTATCCTGAATCCTAAGTAGGGATAAGTCAATGCCTAACACGCGTTGCCAGTTTAGTCTTTCACCGGTTGAAGACGCCAGAATCCGAGTCTGGGGACTTTTATCCCGAAGCCTAAGTAGGGATAAGTCAGCGTCTAACACGCGTTGTCGGTTAGTTCTTGACCGTAAAAAGAACAAAAGCCCACATATTCGATATTATGGCAGGTTGTTATTAATAACATCATAATCTGTATCTTACACACGCGGGGAACTTTATCTCGACTCCTAAATAGAGATAAGTCAGTGCCTAACACGCGTTGCTGGATAGTCTATTCCCGTAAGAAAGACGAAGTCTACATATTCAATATCGTAGCACTAAGAGAGTTAACTCTCTTAGCACAATATTACATGTGAAAACGGATTTAAATAATTCACATGCTAGCCTGACTCAAACGGTAGTCGGTAAAGGCACGTCAAATTCGTTAATGGCTTAGGATTGGCCAAAAATCCTAAGTCTACGTCTAACACACGTCGCCGGGTAGTCTATTCACATAAGAAAGATGAAGTCTACGTACTCAATATCGTACCACTAAGAGAGTTAGCTCTCTTAGCACAACGTTATATGCGGAACGGTCTTAAATAATTCGCATGCTAGCCCGACTCAAACGGTAGTCGGTAAAGGCACACCAAACCCGTTGATGGCTGAGGGTTTGCTAAAAATCCTATAAATGTGATAGTTATTGACGCATCAGCTTTATTAGTTAGTCTCGTAACTTGAGCATCCGACAACCTCAATATAAGATCCATACCTGTAGATGAATTAGCTTTAATAGTTGGTCCTATAGCCTCGACACTTAGGACCGCCACGCTCCAATACCTTAAGAGCTTAAACTGTATAGACTCCAGCAAACGTACGAGTATAAACTGTATTAACACCGGTCAACACATTACAGTAAAGGTCGAAGCCCAACGCATTACAGCAAAGATCGACACCAGACAATGCGTTATAGTAAAGGTCGATGCTGGTCAACACATCAACAATTTCGCTAAAATAAGGCTAAGGAAAAATTCCGGGTTAAAGGATGATTCCAGGGAGTTCAATTACAATACAGACAAGAATTCCCGATGAAGACGATTAGTTCAATGTCAACTCAATGACAAGATCTAAGTTCAGAGATTTACACACTAACTCCAGTTCAAGATTCCGACAACGGTCAAACGAGAAACGTAGTATCGGAAAAACTTCATCTACTTGACAAAATACTGAGTAGACTAAAAGCTGAAGAAGTTAAGAATTGAAACCATTCACAGGTCCTACGTGATTTCCTCAACAAAATACTGAAGAGGTTGAAGACAGGACCTATCTTATCCAAAGCATTCCAGACTCCTCTATAAAAGAATGAGTCCGAAACGCTTTGAAAGGGGTATTTGTAAGCATCTAAAAATGCCTATAGGTTCCTACACACAGCTTGAGATGAAATACAGATGATAAGCGTCGTCATCCAAGTCAAGAAGATTTATCCGAGTGGCCCGCATGTTCACCGGCCACCTCCAAGTGGCCGGACGTGCTCATCAGTCAGTTCGCGCGCGTCGGTTAGCTCCAAGTGGCCGGACATGCTCATCAGTCAGCTCGCATGCATCAGTCAGCTCCAAGTGACCGAACACACTCGTTAATCAGCCCGCACGTGTTGGTCAGCTCTAAGTGAACGAAACGCACTCGTCAGTCAGCTCGTGCACATCGATCAGCTCTAAGTGCCGTAAAGAAGCTAACGAACGCATGAAGCAAGTTAATGATGCGATCATATACGCAAAATGGCAGAAAGTACAAGTCCCAAAAAGTAAAGTGCCAAAAAAGGAGTTCAACTGAGGCGGCGATCCCGCGTTAGCGCGGGACGGTGCTGGTCGACCCGCGCCAGCTGTTTGGTGGAAAATTTATAGTGAAAAAAAAATTAAAAGAAATATATTTGATTTGTATTCTCTTAATCTCAATTACAATTTGGATTTTTGATTACAAAAGAGAGGAGAATTTATTTGAATTCTCCCCTTTGTTTAATTCTGGGTTCTTCACGGTAGCGATGGAGTGCCTCCCTCGAATGCTCGCGTCGAGTTTGCTCTCCGTTGATGATCCGAATGTCTTGATTCACTGGAACGATATCTCCTCCTCACGATTTGATGCCGTGGAGAACTTGCAAAGCAAGTTTAAAACTCTTAATGAGTTGATAACTCTGAATGAGTTTGAAACTCTATGAAAGAGTTGATTTAACTAAAATCGGTTTATAAGCCAATGGAATGCTCTAAGAACTTTGTTGCTGCAGGAAGCTCGAAGATGATCTGCTGCAGGAAGCTCGAAGATGATCCGAAGAAGCCGATCACTAGATCTCCAAGATACTCCAAGATCCAAAGATCCAAACTCAGTTGAGTTTACTTCTATTTATAGGAGATTAAGGGGTGTAACCGCCCCCTTAATTCACTCCTAAGTGGGGCTGAATGGGGGTGTAACTGCCCCCTTAAACACCTCCCTAAATCGTAGGGAAAATGGTTTTGAAACCATTCAGTTCATGCTTTGAACGATTCAAACACTAAAAAATAGCGTTCTGGGCCCGAACTCTGCGTTTTAGACTTAAAACGCAGAGTTGGGCCTATTTTGGTGGCTGAACGCACATGTCACGCTGTGTTGTAAATCTGAAATACAGAGTTAGGATGCAGAGATGAACTCCGTATTTTGAACCTGAGACGCAGAGTTGGGCTCTGCATGAACTCTACATTTTGGACTAGAGATGCAAAGTTGAGCTCTGCATGAACTTTGTATTTTGGACCTGAGACGCAGAGTTAGGATCTACATGAACTCTGTGTTTTAGACCTGAGACGCAAAGTTGGGCTCTGCATGAACTCTGCGTTTTGAGTCCACGAACTCTACATCTGGACTTGAATGCTGGGGATGGCCTCTGTGTTTTGACTCTGGAACGTGGGCATGAACTTTGCATTTTGATGTTATAACATAAGGATGACCTCTATATTTTGATGGTGTAACACAGGGATGATCTTTGTGTTTTGATATGAAGAGACCATTAATTTGTGATCTCTTTTGCTGGAGCGTTACAAATACTGCCATCTTGTAATCTTCATCTTGGTTCCTTGAAAATATAAGAGTCGTCAGATTGTAATTCCCGATGTTGATTGTGAAGGTTGTTGAACTAGAGCTTTCTTTGGTTGTTGCGAAGGTCATCGGATTGTAACCTTCATGATCTACGTGAAAGTCTTCAAATTATAGCCTTCTGAAAGTTATCAGATTGTAACTTTTATCATTGGTGTTCGATAGAGAATCAGCTATCTATTGTGATTTTTTGACAGCCTACACCAGCACGGATCAGCGCTGGCTGTTTTACGCCCAGAAGTTTCGAAAACACATTTTTTTAGTTTTTTGCTATTTTCTCGGGATTTGTTTGTTCCAGAGAATCTCAACTACCTACATATCATCTCCAAACATGGTTACATAGTTGTTAACTGAGGATAAGGCCAAATCGATCGTTCTCATCCAAAAACCCCCAACTGAAGCCTATAAATACAGGCCTAGGGGCTCCATTCTAGGGGGTGCGAATTGATCAAGAGGACGAGGTGTTGCTGGATTGAGGAGTCAAAGGAGCACGAATTTACAACGAATGCAAGTCAGATCCCTGTGAACTTCAGCATAAAGAGGAAGGCTTTTGAAGGATCTGAACCCGTATTTCCCCCTGTCCGTTCCATGAGATTAGGGTTTATCTTAATCTCGAGAAGAGCTACTGATTTTGCTTGGTCGATTCTAGTGCTTCAAGCGAATACTTCTTTGGTAAAGTATGAGCTCTGTTAATTTTTCGACAACCGGATATAATCCGTGATGGTCCACGAATATTAACGTCTCTGGCACAGGCGAAGACCCCACGCAAGCAAGAGTTGATAAACAGTTCTTGTGTTTATTTTCTAGAATGTTATAATATTTATTTTTGTTATTTGAATTCATTGTAAACGATCAAAGTTGTAATAAACTCGATAATAAAAACAATTTTTGATAAAAACAAACTAGCGACTACAGTGGGAGCTAACAGCCTTTCTGCGAAGGCTGATGTGTCGTAACCTCGGATCGACGTAGAGGTCGAGTATGAGTTCGACTAGGCTAAGTTTGAGAAATATTTTTTGTCCTCCTCCTCCAGATCCTCCGCCTCTCACAAGCGTAGAAAGATCAATGCCCCCGTTGTTGCGGTAGCTGCACTCCGCAACGCCCCTCCAGCCTCCAACGAGGCAGGATTCGGGATACATGTTACAATTGTAACAAGATCAGACATAGAATAAAGGATTGTCGTAGTACACAAGTAGGAGACTAGCATGATAGAGGTTAGGGTCTTCAGTCTCAGGGCCGCGGTTACAGCCAGCATCGGAGGATAGAGGCACTACCTATTTTTTCGAAGATTAAAGGGCCAGTAGGCCAGAATTGCATTATTTAGAGTATTCCTCAGGGTTAGACGGACCCAAATGTTCCACCATCAGCAGCGTAACGGGCGTGACCATCGATAGAGTTTATGCAGTCGTACCGCATGATCATGGTGCGAGCGGAGCTTTCTTAGTGATTTCCTTCCCAGCTCGAATCTTGTTAATTCAGAAGCTTCGTATTCTTTTATGTATCATGATGTTATGATTAGACATCAGCTTGTAGAGCAACATTTAGGTGTTCCATTATCAGTTTCTACTCCTTTGGGAAAGGTGTCTCTCTTAGAGAGTATCTATAGGAGATGTGTCAGGTATGGATTGGTCATCATCCTACCATGTTAGTATAGACTATTTTTCAAAGACAGTTAGCTTGTGAGCTTCAATGAGTTTGTACAGATAGTAGCAACCTTATAGGGTAACCAGAATACGGAGTCATTTCTAGCATACGTCGAGGTGGTGATGATACGGGATCGGGGGTGCATGTTTGAATGAGACCGGAGTCATCTCAGAGTATCAGGATATCTTTTAGGATATACCGAGATTTCCTCCAGTGAGAGAGGTTATTTTCCTGCATCGAGTTGTAGCATGCACCATACCGATATTCCAAGCATCCTATCGTATAGCACCCACTGAGATGAGGGAGCTACAGACTTAGCTAGATGAGTTGTTAACTCAGGGTTTTATTTGTCGGAGTCATTTTCATGGGAGCATCGGTCCTTTTTGTGAAGAAGAATGACAGTAGCTTATGATTATGTATAGATTATCATGAGTGGAACAAGTTCACTATCCGGATTAGATAGGATGTATAACTTGTTCGATCACCTATGGGGAGCGTAGTATTTTTCGAAGATTGATATTCATTTTGGTTATTTTCTATTGCGAGTTCGGGAGATGGATATTCTCAAAACCATCTTTCTGACTTGATATGGGTCCTTTGAGTTTCTGGTTATGCCATTTAGGCTGACCAATGCACCCATAGTATTTATGGATTTTATGAACCGGGTTTTCCGTCCATACTTAGACCAGTTTGTAATTTTATCTATTGATGACATCCTTAATTATTCGAGATTGGAGCCAGAGCACAAGAAGCATCTAGGTTTGGTATTATGGACTTTGCGGCAGCATCAGTTGTACGCTAAATTCAGAAAATGCAAGTTTTGACAATTCCAAGCAGTGATAAAACATTTGTCGTCTACACAGATGCATAGTTAGCGGGTCTAGAAGGTATTGTGATGCAGACCCAAAGAGTTGTGGACTATATTTCGAGGCAAGTGAGAACTCATGAACAGAATTATCCCACACACAACTTGGATCTAGCAACAGTGGTTTTTGCACTATAGGTGTGGAGGCATTATTTGTATGGAGTGTAGTTTGAGTTATTCACAGATCACAAAAGCTTAAAATATCTCTTCTCATAGAAGGAACTCAATCAGAGGCAACGGCGATGGGTTGAGTTTATCAAGGATTACGAGTTTGTAATTCAGTACCATTTGGGGAAGGCAAACATCATAGCAGATACTTTCAACAGGAAGTGTCGACGTCAAATTACGACTTTGAGGTGCTCGATGTATCGAGATCTTCATACTCTTAGTCAGTTTGATTTTAGGCTAGATATTAGTAGGACCAGTGTATTTTTGGGAGCCATATCAGTGCAGTCATCTTGGTGTGACAAGGTGGTCAGAGCTCAACTAGAAGACTATTGGATTCATAATCAGAAGGAGGAGATTACTAAAGAGCCCAAAGCTGATTGGACCGTTAGGACAGATAGAGGCCTTCGGATGAAGTGCCGATTAGTTATGTCGGCTAATGCAGAGCTGAAGAAAGAGTTGTTTGATGAAGCACATCATACCAGATACACAGTGCATCCAAGCACAATAAAATTGTACAAGGACCCGAGGAGACAATTTTGGTGGAGCGGTATGTGCAAAGAGATAGCAGAATATGTTGCTAGATGCTTTACCTGCCAATGGGTGAAGGTAGAACACCAAAGACCTGTAGGAACCCTACAGCCCTTACTCATTCTTAAGTGAAAATGGACAGATATATCTATGAATTTCATAGTAGGGTTACCGAAGTCGAAGAAGGGGAATGACTTTGTTTTGGGTGGTAGTTGATCGGTTGACGAAGTCAGCACATTTCATACCAGTAAGGACTACCTACACCACCGAGACTTATGCAATTCAGGAGATAGTTCGACTTCACAGAGTTCCAGAGGTGATCGTGTCGGATCGAGGCTTAGTTTTCACTTTACATTTTTAGAGGAGCTTCCAAGATTCATTCAGCAGCAGATTATCATATAGCAGTGTGTTCCACCCGCAAACAGATGGGCAGATGGAAAGAGTGAATCAAGTATTAGAGGACATATTGCGGGCTTGCATTTTAGACTTCCAAGGCAGCTGGGAGGACCATATTCTATTCATTGAGTTCACTTATAATAATAGTTATCAAGCGACGATTGTTATGGCTCCATATGAGACATTGTACAGGAGGCCTTGTAGATCCCCGATTTGTTGGGCAGAGCCAGAGGATAGCTTATCACTCGGGTCGGAGCTTGTGAGGCAGACTACTGAGAAGATAGTATTGATTAGGGAGTATATTCTTGCCACTCAGAGTCAACAAAAGAGCTATGTGGATCATAGATGACGACCTTTAGAGTTTTAGATTGGAGATTTTGTCATGTTGAAGGTATCGCTAATGAAGAGCATTCAGCGATTCGGCAGACGAGGAAAACTTGCCTCGAGATATGTTGGATCATTCAAGATTTTAGAGCGTGTTGGAGCTGTGTCATATAGATTAGATCTTCCAGCATCGATGTCAAGTGTGCACGATGTATTTCATGTGTCGATGCGCAAGAAGCACCTGCATGATGAGGAGTAGCAGAGGGTGATTAATATACCTGAGATCGAGATTCAGACAGATTTATCCACCATTGAGGTACCAGTTTGCATCCTTACGAGATAGGATAAGAAACTAAGAAATAAGGTGATTCCCTTAGTGAAAGTTCAGTGGACTCGAAGCGGAATTGAGGAGGCTTCTTGGGAGCACAAGGAGGATATGCATCGCGACTACCCGTACCTGTTTGAGCATGTAATTTGATTGATTTAATTATGCTTTGCTTATACGTATGACTGTCTATGTGAACACGTTTATATTTAACACTAGAATGGGGGTATTTATACTTAACTCCTAATCACTTGGAACACATGGTATATATATGGGGGGTTCCTTGTTTGGATTTTTCGCCCGACGTACTAGTTCTGTTTAGTTAGGGGTTAAGTGGAAATATTCGCATTCTAGATTGTTAAGTATAGATATGTCAATGTTTTATATCTGAAGATTTATGGTAATGTATTATTAATCTCTAAGACACGTTTGTGGAATTTCCGGGACAAAATTCTTTTAAGGAGGGAAGAATGTACAACCCTAAAAATTTGAATATTTTGTAATAAATAATAAAGGTATTACATTATGAAACATGATATTTATTAATGTTTGAGTATGCTAGGAATTGATTTGAGATCAATTCAATGTATATATGTGAATATAGAAGTGATATCATGCACACTTGCACGAGCCCGAATCTTGAAAAACGACCAGTTAAAAGTATATGCATTTTACACACCGAATCTGTTGTAATCTGGAAAAACTTAAAAGACCAAAGTTGTAGGTCTCTTCAATAGATTTCCAACAAATCTATATCACCTCATTCTGAAGTAAGACGTGAAAGTTATGGCCAAAATACCGAATGTTATTTTCCTAGTCAAACTAGGTTTCCAAGTTCAGGTCAAACGGGTTTACTTCAGGTTTGCATATATATATATAT
>BQKN01060296.1:25843-58023 GCA_022839385.1 Asparagus kiusianus
TAACCCCTGGATGTTCTAGAGTCTCCTCCGGAGTTGGAGTTGTCTTAGTTTCCCCGGGGAAGCATGTGATGCCTCGGGCTTATTCACTGACGGATCCATGTTCCAATAACATAGCCGAGTACAACGCGCTCCTCATTGGACTCAGTTTCGCTAAGGAGCTGGGGGTCGAATATCTCAAAGCTTTTGGGGATTCTCAATAGATAGTCAACCAAGTTCGTGGAGAGTATGAAGTCAGGAACCCAGATCTAATTCCGTACCACCAAGAGGCCATCAAAATAGTGGATTCTTTTGAAGAATTCTATATTGAATACATCCCTCGTCTCCAGAACGCTTATGCGGATGCACTGGCAGCACTAGCAGTATCACTCGCGCAGCCGCCCGAAACTGAACTACTAGTCACAGTGAGATCACATCAACTCTGTATACCCATATACAATATGGATATCGAAGAGGAAGATAACAGAAATGAAAACGCTAAAGAGGTGAACTCAACCCAAATCGGGTCTGAGTCTCGAGATTGGCGCTTTCCCATCATTGATTTTGTCCAATATGGCATTTTGCCGGAGGATGTAAAAGAAAAAGAATCTATTCGCCGAAGAGCACCACGGTTCTTTTACAATACCGAGATCCGTACATTATACCGTCGAGGGTATGATGATTTGCTTCTCCGATGCCTTTCGAACGAAGAAGCAAAAGAAGTTCTTAAGGAAGCACACGAAGGAGAATGCGGTGCGCATCAGCTTGGTCCCAAGCTGTATGATCGAATCAGAAGAATGGGATATTTCTGGCCAACGATGGTTCGTGACGCAATCGAATACGCCCGAGAGTGTCATGCTTGTCAGGTACATGCAAATTATATGCACCAACCACCAAAGCATTTACACACGTCAACCACGTCTTGGCCGTTCGAGACATGGGGTATGGACATTGTCGGTCCTATTTTTCCCCCTTCAGTCAAAGGCGATCGATTTATTCTCGCAATCACGGATTATTTTTCCAAGTGGGCTGAAGCAATTCCGCTTAAAGAAGTAAAGATGAACAACGTCATCAACTTTATCAAGCATCATGTCATATACCGACACGGCGTGCCGAGATGGATCATTCATGACAACGGTCCGCAATTCATAAGCAACGCTTTCATCAGGTTCTGTGACAAATTCAAGATTCAAGATGTTTCATCAACGGCTTATTATCCCGCTGCTAATGGATTAGCTGAGGCTTTCAACAAGACGATCATCAAGATCCTGTCAAAACTCGTGAAAACCAATAAGCGAGATTGGGACGATAAACTCGGTGAAGTGCTCTGGGCTTATCGCACCACCATACGCACACCTACGGGAGCCACCCCATATTCGTTGGTGTACGGATGTGAAGCTGTGCTGCCGTTGGAGATTCAAATCCCGTCCCTTCGGATCGCTCTCTCAACGGAGATGACGACCAAAGAGCAACATCAGAAACGTCTCGAAGAACTCGAGAGGCTGGACGAAAAGCGCTTGGAAGCTCAACAATACATCGAGTTCTACCAAGCCAGGATATCTAGGGCTTTCAACAAGAGAGTCCGACAGAGAAGCTTCAAGGAAGGAGATCTGGTCCTCGCTGCTCGCCGACCAATAATCCTCAACTCCAAGAAGAAAGGTAAATTCGAACCCAAGTGGGAAGGACCGTTTGTAATAGACACAGTCTATTCAAACGGCGCATATCGCCTAATTTCTCTAGAGGGTATCAGGCAATTAATGCCAATAAATGGAAAGTTCCTGAAAAAGTACTATCCTTAGTACATTCAGAATAACCCATTTATCGGGAAGTTCCTTGAAGAATATTACACTCAATATTCTAGAGGATAACCCAAAATCATTTTCAGCACCAAAATCCCTCACTGATCAATTCTAATTGACAGTGAGTCCACAAAAAAATGTTCTTCTGGCCCTCTTGACTCTTTCCATGAACAAGAGGTACACTTTCAGTTCGGAGTCCTCTTTCGATAAACGAAAAAAACTCCCTTTCTTTTTTCTTTGGTTAAACCTTCTCATGGTTATAACCGAAGTTGAAATGTCACTTCGATAAACGAAGAGCTCATCTTTCGATCAGATAACCAACCCTATAAAAGGTAAGTTTATCTAGGTCTTCCAGATTCTCGGAGTGGAGATCCCACTTCTAGTTTCTTTCTTGCACTGGAAATAGAATATAAAATTCTTCCTTTCCAGAATCAAGGAATAGAATATAAAATTCTTCCTTCCTTGTTCGGAGAATAGAATATTAAATTCTTCCTTTCCCACACCAACTCTTTTTCCAAAATTTATAAATTTAGGATTCATCCTAGGAAGTTTATCCCGAATCCTAAGCAGGGATAAGTCTGCGCCTAACACGCGCTGCCGGGTTAGTCTTTCTCTGATTGAAAAAAGACACCAGAGTTCGATTCTGGGGTATTTTATCCTAAAACCTAAGCAAGGATAAGTCTGCGCCTAACACGCACCGCTGGTTAGTTCTTAACCATTAAAAAGAACACTCGTCCATATATTCAACATTGTGGCAGGTTGTTATTAATAACACCAAAATCCATGCCTTACACGTATGGGAAATTTTATCCTGAATCCTAAGAAAGGATATGCCGACGCCTAACACGTGTCGCCGGTTTGGTCTTTATCCGTAGAAAAAGATACCAAAGCCTGACTCTGGGGACCTTTGTCCCGAAGCCTAAGTAGGGATAAGCCAACGTCTAATACACGTTGCTGGGTAGCCTATTCCCATGACAATGGCGAAGTCTACATATTCAAAGTTGTAGCTAAAAGTCTAAGGGAGTTCATTCCTTTAGTACAACGTCACATGCGGAACGGATTAAGACAATCCGCATGTAAGCCCGACTCAAACGGTAGTCGGTAAGAGCACATCAAATCCGTTAAAGGCTGAGGATTTGCCAAAAATCCTAAGTCAACGTCTCATACACGTTGCTGTTTAGTCTTTTCACAGGAGAAAGACGAAGTCTACGTATTCAATGTCGTAGCACTAAAAGAGTTAACTCTTTTAGCTTAACGTCACGTGCGGAATGGATTTAGACAATCCGCATGCTAGCCCGACTCAAACGGTAGTCGGTAAAGGCTAATCAAATCCGTTGAAGGTTGGGGGTTAGCCAAAAATCCTAAAGCCAACACCTAACACGTGTCGCCGGGTAGCCTATTCCCGTAACAATGGCGAAGTCTATGTATTCGACATCATAGCACAAAGTCTCAGAGAATTTAATCTCTGAGTGTAACGTTACATGCGAACGGATTTAAACAATTCGCATGCTAGCCCGACTCAAACGGTAGTCGGTAAAGGCTCATTAAACCCGTTGATGGCTGAGGGTTTGCCAAAAATCCTATGAGTATTATGGTCAATCATTTCAAACAGAATGACGAATCATAATAAAGATGAAGATGAAAATCAGTTTCACTAAAGGAATCAAAAGTCAAAGTACTCAGCAAACAAAATCATACATCAAACCCATGACCAAAAATCTGCTGACTGATCTTAGACAGCTTCTCATCATAAGCTTGCCTAAGTTCAGTTCTGATGGACTCTTCGGTGGTGGCTGAAATCCTCGCAGCAATCTCCTCTGTCTCGACTAGCTTCTGCTTCAAAGATTTCAGCTCATCAGATAAGGCAGTGTGGGTTTGCTGATCCTGTGCCCTCGTCATCTGAAGAATACCCATAGTCTCCTCTTTTTCATGGAGTGCTCTTCTGAGCTGGTCTATCTCGGTCGCACAAGAGGTAATAGAAAGGTCGAACTCAGCAAGCGAAGATGACCTAGCAGCAAGGCTGGTCTCAACTCGATCTACTCGGTCCCGCTGCATTTGAATCTCGAGCTCAGCAAGAATCTGAGTCTCGCGCGATGACTGTAAGCGGGTATCCAGCTCGGCAGCAATAAATGAGGAGGCGCCTGCATCTCGAAGCTCACGAAACATCTGAAGCTCATGATCTAGGCAATCGAGGTCATCAACTATAGCCTGTGCCAAATCTGGATATCCTGCTTCCCTTATCAAATTGACTTTGGAATCAAGGAAAGGCTTGAATTGGCGAAGGAAGAGTCCACCGTGGAAAAGCTTGCCAATCATAGCATTCACGAAGGAGAAGAAGGAGCGAAGTTCTATACAGAGAACGATCTTCTCAGGATCGTTATCTAATAGCAATTCCTTCACTAGGATATGAAGCCGCGAAGAGGACCCTACACAAAGAAGGAGAAATCCGTCAAAAATGTTTTGAGGAGGAAATAAATAACATTCTCAGTTGCTTAATTCATACCCTCTTGAGTCACTGGGGGTACTGGGGGTGTAACCGCTGTAGAGGTATCAACTGGTGTAGTTGGTCTCGCAGTTGGCTCAACAGGATCAGTCTCGACAAAAGCTCCTGTCAAACACAAAACAGAATTCTCAGAGACATCATATTATAGCTGCATTAGTCAAGAATTGGCTAGTCCTATAATTAACTTGGGATGAGACACGTACCTTCAAAAGAACCACCCTCAAGGTTCTCAGGGAATGTAGACTCAGGAAACATATCTCCAGGCAACTGGTCATCAATCTGAGGAGAGCCACACATAAAGTGAATCATAGGAGTGTCCACAAGCAAGCCTTCCTCGTCAAAATCATCAATCGAGAAATCTGACACAAGAAAATATAAGTACCAAAGAAGAATGAAGAGACTACAACCAATAGAAATGAGTTACCTCTTATGGGTGCGTTAGCCTCTTTATTCCTAAGATCCACGCTCGCATCCTGCAGGTTATCTAAAGGAGCGAGAAGCACCGAGACAATTAGGGAATGCACAAATTCTGAATCATTCGACTCCTTTGCGTGCCATCTAAAAAATATATTGTCAATAGTAGATGTACCTGGATTTGCGGAATCAGGTCCTACATTGATATCCTCCCTAGCGTCGGTAACCCCTGTAGGCCTTTCTACCTGGGACAGTGAGTCAGGCTCACCAAAAGATACAGGAACAGGATCGGGACTCATCTCGCTTTCTCCACGCTCTCCTATATAGAGATGGAAAAGCGTGAGTTAATGTTATGAATAATCAAGAGGATGGTTTACAGGGTAGATGTTACCTCCGTCACTAGCAGGATCATCACCAGCCAAATCCATATCAGATGCTTGTGAAGCTGCGCGCGGCTTGCGAGCTAATCTCTTTCGCCTAGCAGCAGGGACAATAATCGAAGGTCTCGCCTGGGGAGGATGACGGAACTCTTCTTCCTGGTCACCAATGGTCCCTGAAAAATCAAACCATTGTCAGCTTTAATAATTCTGGAAAGCAGAAGAAGAAGATGAATGATTAACCTCGTTCGGAAAAGTCCTCGTAATCTTCAGGATTTTCGCCTGAAGCCTCGTCTGCAGAATGGAAGGTCCTCTTTCCCTCTTCATCAATCCGACGAGTCTTGTTCCGTATCCTCTGTGACCGAGCGTTCTCCCAAATCCTACGAGAATCAACCTGAGAAGCTTCCTCGGCCTCTAGCTCTGTGATCGGCTTCACGGGGATAGTCTTATTAGCTGCTAACAACCACTTGCAGCTTAAGAAAGTGAGGTTCAACTGCCGATCAGCACTCGGGAGACTGAACTTAGCACCAGTACAGCCAGTCACGGTCCACAACCATGCACGGAGACCATCCACCAAACCGCCATGAGCCCGAAGCTGCTGACGGGGATTCCCGACGTAAAGCTGATCATAGCCAAACTGGCGAGCGAATCGACAGGGTAGATATGGCTCTATGAAACACTGATCCCTCACCCGAAAAGTCAGATAACCTGGCCTAATGTTCACCAGCCAGTTAAAGCAGCCGATGTCTAAGTGAGTTCGATACTCCCTCGGCCTCTCCTCATCTATCAAACAATCACCGTATCGGCCGGAGAACTGCGGAAAGCAAGTGGAAAATGTCCAACACTTGTGGACCTGCAGCTGCTGTCTGATGTTAGAAAATCCGCACCCCTCCCACTTGCTATTCTCAAGCAACTGTAGTAGGGGAACGGAGTGGTCTGTGGCGTTCGGTACCGACATCATATCAGAACGGTGAAGGACGAACCAAGCCATCAAATAAGTATATGGAAGCTCCGTCTTAATGGTGGGAATCTGACCTGGAAAATCACTTTCCTTCCGTGTAAAGGCACCAGAAAGCTGTCGAAGTCCTCGATGAATGTTAGCCACCATCACCGGAAGAAGTGAAAGTTCTTTCTTGTAGGCGAGCTGAACTGCTAGGTAGAGCACTTCCAAGGGCAAGGCGTCGCCAGACTGATATGGAACCACGTATTTCTTTAACCAAATAGCGAGATAACCGGCAAGAAGAGTCATCGGTCGAATCGGTGCGGTTGCATGCTATAAGAATGATTTGAACTTGGTCCCTGCAGGAAAGCCACCCTCAGGACTGCTAGTGGTATAAGAATGAGCGTCAATCTTCTTCAGTAGACTGTTCACCCCTGAGGGAGTAAGTGTGGCCAACTCACAAATACCCTCGCCAGAATTACTTTCCAGATTCTTGAACAAATAGTTTGCAAACTGCTTCAGACTCACGAATACCTTAGTCCTCTTTGCTAAAGGCTCAGACTGCGCCAAAGCAATATGATAGTGACAAGTGAGGTCCCATAGAGTCTCATAGAGATCGGGCATACGATCCTTCAATTGATTCAATTCATGATTGGAGGGAAAGTATTCCTGATATAACATCTGTCCCATGGGCAAACCAGAAATCCTGTGCATCTCGTGAAGAGCCAAGCCCAACTCCCCTTGCCGGGTCAGAAAAGTGTTCGAATCTGGATTATAAAGCTTGAACAAAGCACAGAAATGCCTTGCGCTGACAGGCAAACCATACATGGTGGCACGAACGGCTGCATATAAACCACAAGCGTGCAACTCCTCGCCCCATCGGCTTAAGATGTACGTCGTCATGCGAGTCCACCAAAACTTATCCAAAGAATGGACCCAACCATAAATTCTGTAACGCGTCGCAGGCATCTCCCGTCCTAGAACAGCGAGGCGATTCCTTAAGGTAGAAGCGGTGGCAAGGAACTCGTTACGTGGTGGTGCATCCAGCCCCAATACTCCAGGACGCAATCCGGTGACATGACTCCTGCTCGAGCCAGGAAATGCCTGATGAGTGATGTAACCACAGTGGACGCTCTCATGCTCCTCCGTCAAGCGCCACGACATCTCCGGTGTCACAGCCTGACGCCTGAGCTCAGTCAATGAACGATGCCGAGGAATCTTCGGCAAGTATATGAAACCACTGCCGGTTTTATGAAGCCACTGCTCGGCATCAATAAACACGGCATCCGGGTCTTCGACAGAGTCACCAAATAAAAAATCGCTCTTCCTGAGAGGCTGAATAGAACTGGCATCCTTCACGAAAGGTGCATCTGTAATCAACTGTCGAAGAGCTCGATGCCCACCTTCCTTCACCACTTGGGCAACCTCAGTCGATGTGCCCAAAGCGAACTGAGGAGTAACTGGAATGGGGGAAAGATCGTCGGAAGTCGAATAGTACTCGCCACGACGCCCATATACTGCATGAGATGAGAATGATCCAGAAGGATATCCCACTGGAAATAAACAGTTAAACACCTGTTAGTCTCAATTATAAAAGGAAATTGAACTCATCTTATAAATGGGTAAGATAGAGTCATTGCCTTATAAAGGGTGAGACGATTTGGCCACATTGTGCAATCACAAGATAGGGTATATTGACAATATATCCCTAGCTTATAAAGCACAATGCAGCTTCAAATCGCCCCCTTTATTTTGAGATATGGTTTTGACCAAGAAAAACCTATCTTTAAAGCGTCGATCCTCACCAAGGAGAATCAAGGCTCTTCCCGATTGCCTCACCAAGGAGAACAATGTGGGGTAAAAGGACCAATTTGCAAATTTCCAAGAAAAAGGGCTAATTTGTAAATTTCCAAATATGTCAAAAATAGCTCACCAGCGTAAGAGGGAGGCGCGCCATCAGCCGACGCAGCAGGGGAGCGACCTCTCGAGACACGTGACATAATGATCTGCAAAATAAATTGAGGGATCAGATCCAGAAAAAAGTTCCCCTTTTTATCAATTCTACCCCCCTGAAAGAGAAGCTCGAGGCGCCAAATCATAATCCTAACCCTCATATGCACTCCCATAAATTCATAAATTAAATTAAACATGAAATATCCAAAAATTATGGAGGGTTTACCTGAGGAAAAGCTTAAGGATCCGACAAAAATTAGATCTTGAAGAGAGCTCGAACCACGCGCTCGAGGGGCCTGAGAGAAACTTTAAATAAGGAAGTTTTGAAGGATTTTTCGGTCTAAGATCAAGAAGAAACCTAGATCTAAGATAAATTTCAAGGTTTGAAGGTGAAAAGATGCTTGAGGGAAGAAAAAAAATTAAAAAAGAGGTCAAGGGGGGCCGGCCCTAAGAGAGAGAAAAAGAGGCTTTTTATAGAGGTGAATCAGCCTTGAACCACAGTGAACCAGCCCTAAACCGGACCAGAAATGACTGAACCAGACCAGATCAAGCCAAAGCAGTTCAAATAAGGTTGAACCAGACCAGACCAGTCTGAACCAGACCAGACCAGACTAAACCAGTCTTGAACCAGGCATGAACCAGTTTGAACCAGTTTTGAACCAGATTGAACCAGTTTGAACCAGAGTTGAACCAGAATTCAAATTGAAGCTGAATTGAGCGTCGAAACAACTTCAAATCAACCGAGGGTTCAATCCTTCGTTTATTTTGGCCTCTCCCGCACATTCGGAAGGATCGGAAGAATTTTTGAGCCAAATTATTGCCTTTTTGACATATTATCATACCGGTTCAGATAATTATCATACCGGTTCAGTTCATTCGAGCATGAGAAATACTCCAATAAGGTATACGAGTATAAACTATTCCCTATTTTTTGTTGAGAAGTTCCTGGAGAATATTTTTCTAAAAATATTCTTAAGGATAACTCAATAACACAACGCCGGACAACGCGTCGCAAATAAAGACTCAACGCCAACAATCGAGGGTCAGTTATATGTTGAACCAACAAGCACGAGCTAAAGATTGGAAAATCAGGAATCGATTTCAAGTTCAAAATTCCGACAACGCTCAGACAATAAATGCAGCACCGGAACCCTTACAGACGTTCGACAAAGCACCGAATAGCCTGAAGGATTGAAGGAATACAGAACAAAAAGTCATTCCAAGGTCCCGTTACACCGACTGAGGGTAGGGGCAATCATATCCAAAGCATTCCAGACCCTTCTATAAAAGAACGAGGCTGAAATACTTTGGAGGAGGTATCTGTAGGCGTATAAAATTACTTATAGGTCCCTTAGCATAGCTCGACACGGGGATTTGACAAATCAACGAACCATCAAGTTACGAGGCAACGTGGTCCACGAATTGCACGCGAGTAACGGAATACATTCGTGTGCGGAACCAATCCAACGGTTCGGGAAGTCAACGAGTCGTCTAACCATAAAACGGATTCGAACTCAAACACCAAGGCGGATTTACTGCCAAATGAAGATCCAGACTATCAAATCGAGGTCCGGATAAATCAAAAACAAAACCGGAAAGCAGAAAACGACGGAAAACAACACCCCGAGGGGCTCGGCAAAAACCGAGCCACCTCAAGGTGGCTCGGCCAAAGCCGAGCCACCCTGGGTGGCTCGGGCCAGTGCCGAGCCCCCCTGAGGTGGCCGGCCCAGATCTGTGCCAAATGCACAGATCTGGTTGCCTATAAATAGGAGGGGTGATTCATCATTTTAGAGGACTTTTGGAGAGCCGAAACTCTGCCGGATTGAGATCTTGTTCTTGAGTTCTTGAAGGCTTGAAGACTTGGACATTCAGATCTGTTTATCGGTGAGCATCCGCATCACGAAAGGCAGGAGTTCGAGAGGACCAGATCTCAGATCTACGGTGCTATACTCCGGATCAAAGCTTGGTCTTTGATCCCGAGAATCGAGCGATTGTTTCCTTGGTAAAATAATCCCTCCTGTATTATTTCCTTGGTGAAATAATCCCCCCGGCTATTATTTCCTTGGCGAAATAATACCCGTAATATTGCATAGATCCGACCGGATCTAGATCGTGCGGTGGTCAACGGATCAACCATCGGCGCAGGCAAACAACCCACGAAAACGAGTGACCGGATAACAGGAGCTCGCGATTTGTTCGACAAATAAGGAAAGTTGTAATTTTCATTTTTTGTTTGATTTTCATTGTAACCGGATCTTATAAAAAGACCGGATCTTTGTAACCCAAAAAGTTGTTATTTAAGAGTACAATGGAATCATCAATGAAGAAAGCTACCATTTTTCCCGCGAACAAAAAGCACCTAGAGGCTCTGTAACAAATTGAGTTTTACCAGGCCAGAATCTCCAGGGTTTTTGCTAAAGAGTTCGACAATGAAGCTTCAAGAAAGGAGACTTGGTTCTCGCTGTCCGGCTACCAATGACACTTAACTCCAAGAAGAAAGGTAAATTCCAACTCAAATGAGAAGGACCGTTTGTGATAGAGACAGTCTACTCAAACAGCACATTTCGCTTAATCACCTAAGACAATGACAAGCTTATGATGCTAATAAATAGAAAGTTCCTGAAAAAGTACTATCCCTAGTATGTTCGGGATAAGCTATTTAACGGGAAGTTCCTAGAGAATGCTATGCATGATATTCTTAAGGATAACCCGAGATTAGCTGATTATTCAAGATGAAGACCAGTCATCTGAATAATTCATTCTTAATCATGATAAAAAATGATTAAGAACCTCCCACTGTGGCTATTTAATTATTTTTAAGATGATTAAAACCCTCCCACTGTGACTTCCCGAGCATTCTTTCATCGAGATGAGATTTAATAGCTTCATCGAGTCAATCTTCCCTCACGAAACTCTCACTGTGACTCTAAAATCCTTCAAGGATGAAGCACATCCCACCTGCTTCAACCTAGTTAGGAACAACCTGCCAAAACCTCTTTTCGGTCACTGGCATCTTCCTGATAACCATGATCCTCTTGAAGTGAAAGATAACAGAGTTTATACTTTCCTTCATCCAGTTCTTGGTTGGTTTCAATCCCTAGGATCAATCTCATCCACTCCCACCATGTTTTTGGAGTGCTCTTTTGTTAAGACGAGATTCAATGACTGTATCTGGTCAATCTTTCCTCACAAAACTCCTACGGTATAATTGTGGAGTGCTTAATGATTAAAGGTCATCCACTACAAAATTCCTCATTAATCAAATTAATTGATGATGGGTCCATTAAAATGCTACATTGTTAAATCCATTCAAACTCCCGCTGTGTTCAAGCTTTTAACACTCCTAGTGTTGAAGTCGTGACACAACAATAAAAATTTCAATTTACCGGTCCATGACAATTATCAAACCCCCTTCATGTCAAAATCTTTCCACTTGACACCAAAACCCCCACTGAGTGATCTATACAAGTCAACATTCCCACTGTCATTTGTACTTCCACTCCCACCGTTTCTTAGTCAAACCTTCCAACAGTTAGGATCAAAGCCAAAATCCCCTCTCGATTCCTTCCATGAATGAGAGATCTATTTTTAGATCAAGCGATCAAATATTCCTACAGTTAGGGTCGTCTCAAATTTTACCTTGGTCAAATTTTCCTACAGTTAGGACCAAAACCGGAATTCCCTTTCGATAAATGAAAGGCTTTCATCCATTCCTTTTCAGTCAAACCTTTCTACAGTTAGGGCCAAAGTTAGAATTTTATCTCGATAAATGAGAAATTCATTTTTATATTGGGTAATCAATCCTATAAAAGTTAGGGTTATCCAGATCTTTTCGATTCTCGGAGTGGAGATCCCACTCTTAGTTTCATTTTTTAGGATTCTCGAAGTGGTGATACGGGTGTATCTTCTCTTCGGGAGCTTAGCGATCCTCATGGGAGCTTGAGGATAGATGATTCTCATGGTATCTTGAGAATAGAGTAGAGGAGTCGTGGATGAGGTCATTGGAAGCAACGAAGTCGAAGGATTCGTCAAAACTGCAGGAATTACAGTTGGACTCTGGCAGGTCGACCGGCTTGGTCACGGCGGTCGACCGCTTAGCGCACAGACCCAGACTATGTCTCGGGACTGAGAGCGGTCGACCGATGATGGCGCTGCGGTCGACCGGAAACACTGTAATCGATTTTCCTAGTTTTCGTCGTTCTGACCGGTCGACCGCCTTGGGCACTGCGGTCGACCGCGTAGCGGTTCCGGGCCTGGGTCTGTTTCCTGCTCCAGTTGGGATTTCTATTTAGTATAAATAGAAACATGACTTTTCTAGGGTTTAGAACTCAGTTTGTAATCAGAAAAGAGATCAGGGAGGTTGTTCTTTGATCTAGAGAGATTGTGAGAGAGAGATTTTGTAAATCCAATTGATTCTCATAATCTAGAGAAGGTATTTTCCTTCGTCCTAATTAAAACTCTTGTGTTCTTCAGTTGTTTTCTTCTTTACCCACTCTTGATAATTCCGCGATCAAGAGTGCTCGCACGGCGACTCGTATCAAGTGGAGATCACACATTGAGTTTCTTTTTTAGCAGGAGATAGAATATAAAATTCTTCCTCTCCGGCATCGGGTTCGTCTTTGTCCCAAGAGAAGACAAGCAGGAGATAGAATATAAAATTCTTTATCTCCGGCATCTGGTTCGTCTTCACCCCAAGAGAAGACAAGCATGGGATAGAATATAAAATTTTTCCTCTCAAGCACCGGGTTCGTCTTTGCCCCAAGAGAAGACACAATCTTGCAACATCTAAAATCCATACCTTTCACATATGGGGGACTTTATCTCAATTCCTAAATAGAGATAAGTTTGCATCTAACACATGCTGTTGGGTAGCGCATTCCTATAAAAATGGCAAAGCCTACGTATTCAATATCATAGCAAGTTATTATTTATAACACCAAAATCTATACCTCACACGCATATGGGACTTTATCTCGATCCCTACTTAGAGATAAGTCTATGTCTAACACCCATTGCCGGTTAGTCTTTTGCTATGAAAAGGACATCAGAATCCATGTCTGGGGGACTTTATCTCGATCACTAATTAGAGATAAGTCTACGCCTAACACACATTGATGATTAGTCTTTTATCGCAAAAAGGTCACTAGAATCCATACCTGGGGGACTTTATCTCGATCCTTAATTAGAGATAAGTCTACGCGTAACGCGCATTACCGGTTAGTCTTTTCCGATGAAAATGACAAAAGTCTATGTATTTAATATCATAGCACCAAGACTAAAAGAATTTATTCTTTTAGCGCAACGTTAAATGTGAACCAAACTTAAATAATTCATATGTTAGCCCGATTCAAACGGTAATCGGTAAAGACATATCAAATCTGTTGATGGCTGAGCGTTTGTGAAAAATCCTATAAGTATTGTAATTTATTTGTTCCAAATGGGATAAAATATCATGATAAAAGAAATACGCTAAGAAAAAGATTTTATTTTCATAATAAAGTCAAAACAAAAGGAAGATACAAAAGTGGCGCTACTAATCCAAATACATTTTACGGTCAAGAATCCGAAGATACAAAATCAGCCCGAACAGTCTTCGGTGGCATCCAATATCCCTACAACTTCACCTCTCAGCTTGTTCAACTTCTCTTGCGCAGGCTCCAGATTCTCAAGTGTCTGTTTTTGAGAGGATTCTACATTGGCTAATTCACCTTCGAGAACGACACATGAATGTTTGGCATACTTCAGGGCATTTTCAAGATCGACTATCTTCTTGTGGGCCGAGGCTAAGGAGTTGAGCAATTCAACCCAATTCTTGTCCTTCCTTGAGAGAACCGTCGTCATCTGCGTAACCCTCTTGCGTTTGAAGCTCATCCCCAAGGGACATTCGGGCGTCATGCTACTACTTCAGCTGGGACTCCAACTGAGTAGCCACATATGAAGAAGCGCCTGTAGCTTGTAGCTCCCCTAACTTTTAAAATTCGCGTTCCAGCATGACTAAATCCGTGATGATAGAATTAGCCAAATCCAGGTATCCTTCCTCCCTGATCATCGTCACCTAATGATAGAGAGATCGCTTGAACTGATCAAAAGAATATCCTCGATAAAGGATCTTATCAATCATTCTGCTCACAAAAGAAGCAAAATGACCAAGGTCCATGTGGAATATGTCTTTGCTTGGATCAATATCTGACAACAAAGCCATGAAGAGCTCTTATGGAGACGATGGAAGCTCTACAAGAAAAGAAGAGAGATAAGAAATTCTAAAATATTGACTAGAATCTCAAGGCAAGTCATAAAGCAGAACTTACTAACGCCAGTGGAGGACCCTTCAGCTTGAAACCCTGTAATTGGCCCTGCCGACCCAATCTCGTGAATCGTTAAAAATGATGGTGGGTATAATAGTCGTTGATGTACCGACTCCTCCAGCAGGTCTCGTGGCTGGGGCAACAATACTAGTCTCTACAACACCAGCGACTTCTGTAATCGTCGGGTCCAAAGGAACAGTAGCCTTAAGCTGAGAAGTAGGCGGCCGAGATACAGCCATGGCCCCTTCTAATGATGAAAAGCCAGAGCCCTCATGTTGGCCAGGAGCGCCGGTGATTGTAGCTGTATCAGCTCCAGTGACTGGTCCTACGACCAAGACTCCCCTGTGATTAAGCAAGAATTGACCAACGAATAGTGATAAAGATGTAATAAAATTCAAACCTGCAGATGAACTAGCCTCCGTGCGTGGTCCTACAACCTCATGATGGGTTTGCTCCAATAACATATCATCGCGCAACCTATCATCAGCCTCGAAAGAGCTCGGTGTCAGATTGAACATACGTCCACCTGACTCCTTGATGTCAGCATCATGAAAGGTTTCATCCTTAGCTGAACCCTCCATAATGATATCTTTAGAAAATAAAAGTTAGGTAGAAGAAGGAAAAGCCAAAATTAGCAGTGAGTAAAGATCAGACTTACCTTCTGTGGCTGTAGCAGTTTCCTCGATTCCGACACTCGGACCCGCTCCCTTCATTTTCTCTAAAAGAGCATGAAGTGTAAAAATGATTAGGGGAGACACGAATTCTGAATCATTTAATTCCCATAATTGCCACTTGAATGGTGTACTACCGGTGTTAGATATACTTGGGCTTAAGATCCTCGTAAGTGGATCAAGCTCACCGATATCAGCACCCTCGTCGGCCTCGTTACGCGTAGGACCTTCATCAATAGCATCACGCATTTGCTGCACAAAGCTCAGGCCTTTGAAATGGGTAAAGCTGGAAAAGAGAGAGTCATACAGTAATTCACATGCTTCGTGACCCCCCGAGAACACAGAACATGATTAGGTCCAAAGAATTCACAAGTAATATGATCAAAGGTCACACTAAGGTGAAGTGTTACCTTCTTTGTCGGTAGGTGCCTTGCCGAATGACTCCGCCTCGAAAGCTTGGGATTGATATGTGACTTGTGCACTATTTTCTTCTACTTCGGGGATCAAGCCTCCTTGTGAATAGAAGGTCTCTCCTACCTAAACTTGGCATGAGACTCGACCCATGAAGAAGCCTCACCAGTGGATCAAGATCTCATGCGATGGAAGGGACAACGCTCTTCTTCTTCAACCTCTTTACCTGGAAGGACAATTATCATTTGTTTAGGATATGTAAATAAGACCTCCTACCTCGACTTCTTTGGAGTCGTCGGGGGCCTTAAACAAAGCAAATAGACGAGGCTAGGTGGATAATCGCTAGGCTCATAAGTGATCCTGAGGAAAAGAAGGAGTCCGACACACCTGTCGACGGTCTCCTCATCACTGTCAGTCCTCATGTCTTCAACATTGCTGCCACATTCATCTGAGGTCTCCTCCTCGTCATCAGTAGGAAGGATCTCATCTTCATCCTCCACTATTTGTTTTCCCTTGCCAGAAGACCCGACAGACTTCTTCCCCCTGGTGGCAACCCGAACTTCTTCTTCTACCTCCAGCTCCATAATATGCTTTAGCTTCACGGGCTCGTTGGCAGCGATGAGCCACTTGCAGCAAAGGAAGGTAAGCTGTGATTCACACCCTGCCACAGGGAGATTGAAGGTGGAGCCTATGCAACCCGCCATGCTCCAAAGCCACGCTCACACACTATCTATAAGACCGCCCTTAGTCCTTAGCTCTCAACTCAGATTCCTAACGTACAGTTGTGTTGGAAATTCGTGCTAAATACATGCAAAATATGCAACGAAAGACTGTATGTATAACAATACTAAGCATGTAGAGGGAATGAAAAATAATCTAGGACCATCCTATTTAAACCTAACATGATCCTTATATTAAAGAGAGCATACAAGAATTAGAAAGTCATACTTTCGAAGCGTGATTCGCTGGAAGATCGAACAACCTCTAGCTTTTGCTCCTTGTTGTTGTAAACCTCCTTGTAGTAGATCTCCAAGTCTTCAAGTGAGCTTGATAAAATCAAAATCTTCTTGAGACACAAGGCAAGATATCCACCCCGGGGTACTTCAAAATCCTACTACTTCCTCTTACTTAAAGATTACTATAGTTTAGTAAGAGGTAGAGCTCTCTTTTTTATTCTCTTATGGAAAAAACCACTTAAGCAATTTTTCATTAACCTTTCTATAAGAGAGAGAGAGAGCTCATACATATAGAGTGAGATATGTCATGACTCATCTCATGAGTCATGCCATGAGTCATCTAAATGAAATGATTCATTTCATGAGTCATGCAATGACTCATCTCATGAGTCATGCAAAGAGTCATGAAGAATCAAAACTATGTGCTAAAACCATGTTCCCAAACCATACCACCTTAATAACTCATCTCATGACTCATTAATCAAGGTATAATAAAGTGTGTATTTCATAAATGAAAATACCACATTAATACGGTATTTCATAAATACGATATTTCGTAATTTTCTAATCATTGACTAATAAGTCATCATGTGACCAAAAAGTCAATGAGTTGACCAAAAGTCAACTGTTGACCAAATAGTCAACTAGTTGACTAAAAGTTAACTTTATAGGAAAAATACTAGAACTCATTTCCTAAGCACATAACACTTCAATTTTACCGATATACATAACCGTTTATGTGTATCCGGTAAAATCATATATGCGTATCAATCATACACATTACTCTATAAATTGTGTTTCTTAGGATTCAAGTACGCGTTTCGTGTGACTCTAGGTCCCAACTTAAGAACTCAGCAGTGGATAATATCCACAAGTACAATAGATATGCTAGCTACACATGAAGACTACCCGGTTATAAGTTATGATAAATATCTGTAAGATGCTAACACAATTTTATCAGGACCACTCAGTGATAATATTGTACAGTCCGATCTCTTTGTTAAACCATGTCAAACTATCGAGCCTAGGGTATAGAAAACTATCAAACCCTAATAGCTCGATTAGTGTTTGTTGATATTAAACTCATAACCTATAAGATCAAACTGACACTTAGTTTATCTTATTTACCTCGGCCAAGGATTTTTTGGCTATAGTTATATCAAATAATCTTATGACATCAACCCCTTATACTGGGAGAGACGAATCCCATCTTAGAATCTCAATATCTACTTATGTCTCAGGATGCACCCAACAAGAACCGTTATGCACAACTCAATGAAAACTGTGGTTAGGTAAAAGTCTAAGTATACCTATACTGACATGTAAGATATTACACTCATACCTCAGATCAAGAGACTACTATGTACTATATCACTTGAGAACTTCTATTTGACAGTTAAGTATAATTACCAACTAGATGTTCTCAGTGAGTCATTCAGTCAACTCATTCACTAATGAGTCACCTGTATACTATATCTTGATGTCTCACATCAATAATCCAAGAGATGGATCATCATCCAACCAAAGGAGAAATAGAGTATACACTAGTCTTCCCAAAGATGATGATGTCTTATTTCAACACTTCATCAACTAGGAACATTTTAGAATATACGTTAGCGACAAATCAGATCTCTTCATTACGATCATATCTGAAATGTCTGATAGTCTAGTATCATTCTAAGGACTTTATCTGTATTAAAATACCAGATAAATCTGACCAAAATAGCATACTATTATTTTAAACAAGGATGTTATACTCATATAGGCCATGTTATAATATACAATTATTGCATGCTGGGCACCTATATCTAACAAACTCCCACTTGCACTAAGGCCAATCATTGTAGTACCAAATACCCAATAGCTCAACAAGTTTTTCAAATTGTGTACGAGCAATTGCCTTTGTGAATGGATCTTCTATATTATTTTTTGTGTCAACTCTTTCAATATTGATCTCTTGGCGATCAACTATCTTCCTGATCAAGTGATACTTCCTCAGAATGTGTCTGGACTTATGGTGAGACCGGGGATCATTTATCAAAGCTATTGCAGCATTACTATCACAGTATAAAGGTACTGGATCTTTAATGGCGTGAACAACTTCCAGCTCTGAAAGGAACATCCTCATCCAGACAGCTTCTTCGGCTGCATCATTTGTTGCAATGTATTCGGCTTCCATAGTAGAATCTGCTACTGTGTCCTGCTTGAAACTTTCTAATTGACAGCCCCTCTATTGAGGGTAAAAACATATCCTGAAACAGATTTACTATCTTCGATATCACTCTGAAAGCTAGAGTTGGAAAAAGCCTCCATTTGGAGGTCACTTTTACGTATATCAAAAATAACTCTTTAGTTCTTTTCAGGTACTTAAGTATATTTGTGACTGCTTTCCAGTGCTCTTCTCCATGATTAGATTGGTATCTACTTACCAAGAGTGATCAGAACAATAGGGTGTCAAAAAATTCCACCATTCTAGCGAACTTCACCAGAATGTAAGCAACCCACTTCTCTTGGGGTGTGGATGATATAGCCCACGTGGGTCTTTTAGGCAAAGTTCGCGTGAGGCTTAGGTGAACTTTGCTATTGTTTGGGTTGGCTTTTGTCATGGGCTTGTGATTGGGCCCTCATGAGGTATTTAGCCCATTGGCGTTTACTTTTTCGACTTACGGTGAGCGTTGATTCATGGTGGAGTATATTTTAACCGTCTACAATTATACTGTTTGAGCACATGCTCCCAACTAATGAGCGCACTTGTCCAAGCAAGTTTTTCAAGTACAATTTTTATTTAACTTTCTATTTGCTATTAGAACTTATCTGACATGGCTCACGAGTGAGCACTTGTGCCTGACAACTGAGCACATGCGTCCCAACCTTGTTTAAAAAAAGTATTCCTGCTTATGTTTTGTTTATCGAAAGCATGTTATATTATATTTAGATTCAAGTAAAGATAGTTGTGCTATATTATTGCATGGTGTTAAATCGTATGTTTTTCCATGCTATGCTATGTTTTGCTATGACATAGAATTTATGAATATTATGCATGTCAGCCTAGGTTTATATCTTTTGTTTTGCTTGGTAAGTTATTATAAGACTTCACTGTTATGTATGATTACGTGTCATAATGTAGTTTACACATGATGATGATGAATACATATGTTTAGATATTGGATGTGTCCCTCGTGACACTAAATCAAGAACAGATTATGTATAAATCACCAAAGTTCTTAGTTTGGGGTACATTGTGACTGTGAGTGCAAACTCATGATTCTCTACCACCAAAAACTTGATCAAGTATAAAGAATGATAAACTAAAAAAAGGATCAAGAATATGTGTGTATCATGATTTGGTATTTGGCAAGCATGTTTATTTGCTTTGGAAATCCAGTCAAAGAGAGTGCACACATGATGAATGTTCTTTATGGATTGAGTTATTTAGGCCTAGCGCATAATATGTCATGCCTAATCAAGTAATATAAAATTTTATGTGGGTTACATATTAGGAGGAATTGGATATCTCATAGATAATGTATGGTACAGGGTTGTGTTTGAGCACTAGTGGGAAATGAGTACACGAAAACCAAGTAAAAAAATTCAAGTAACATTCCTAGTGGGGATGTTAAACACACATTATTTGGTGAGAGCATTCCTAAACAAGACTAAGTAAAAGCTATGAGTTAGTTGCACACATACTACCCTATGCATCATACATGTGAATCTAGGTGCATGCTTGCTTTTTGTGTTCTTTGTTGCTTGTTTGTATATCTATATCTATTTACTTGCTAGTTCTGTTTTTAGTCTAGATTTATGTTGCATATTACTTGATCAAGAAAAGAAGTAAAGTGATACAATTATACAATCTTTCGTATGCTTATAGTAGCCATGAATCCATTATACACTAGCCATGCATTCATGATACATGTTACGTGTGCACAAACCTCTTCTCTTATTTTACCACTTGTTAGGCAGCTTTCTAACCCTCTAGGTTTGCATACCAACGATGAACCCAAACACATCCCCATTACTTTTAGGCACCCCAGACTTTAGCAACACACCATAGAGATAGTTTCTCACTCATCTTGGCTATCTGCTTATCTACCAGTTCGTATTTCAACTTATCTATCATTCTGATTATTAGTTATTAGTATTTATCATCTTTTAGACTATGGTCTAGTCCTCCTCTATTATGGAGTAACATTTAGGTATCTTGCTTATTTCAATTGATACTTTAGAAATATATAGTCGGGCGGCCTTATTATTGTTATGTCTATGTGGTTGACATTGATGTTAGACTTATGATATCTCTCTATGTCATTTTGCTATTTGTGGGACTTGTTGACTAATTCAGTTATGTTTATGATTGTTTCCGCTGAGCATTTACTGTCGTATACTTGTTTTTGTTGTATATTAGTTTCCTCGTTATTAGTGATCATGTATTATTCTATGATATTGCTCTAGTTATGGTTATTGTGATTATGTACTAATCTATTAGATAGCCCTAAATATATACTTTTGTGTGAACTTTGGTCGAATTGCATTTGTTGCCTAGCCTAAACACATGCCCGTCATGCGATATTTGGACACGGGGCATGACAAGGGTTTTATAGGTATCACAGCCTGTAGTTATTAGTGCACACATCGAAATGCCATGAGATTATCTCACAAAATTTACATATTTCCATTCGATTGATTTTACAACCTTTGATTATGTCTCCTTTGATTCTTTCCTAATTCGTTTCATAGCTTCATATTATTAGTCTTCTTCAACAGGCATCGTGTTATGTACATCAAATTAGAGATTGGTTGGACTATTAGAATGGGTAGTAGCTTAGCGCTTATGGGTCAGGAGTGTAACTAGCATCTAATAACATCCTTCATGTTGATGGTACTAAGCCAAACCCACACATTTCACGCGACCATAGATTACTGCAGGAGAGTCATTAGCTTCCATCTACCTAAGTATACATCTTTTGAGTTCATGAGTTATAGCTACCAGAGTTTTTGCCTTGATGGAGGCAGAAAGAGCTATAGAGGAGAGATTTATCCTACCCGTTGTAAGGGAGTTTATGGATGTTTTTTCCTGATGAGTTGTTAGGATTACTGCCACCTCATAATATAGAGTTCTCCATCGACGTAGTGTCCAAAACTAGGGGTGGCAGTTTTTGACCCGACCCATCAACCCGACCCGACCCGACCCGTTTATATTGGATATGGGTGAAGTTATATGGGTTGGGTCATAAACGGGTCAACACAAATTGACCCATTTATTAGATGGGTAAGTTAGGGTTGACCCGTGTAACACAAAGCTCACCCGCGATTGAAAATTCGGGCCGTCCCATTCCTTTCCACGGAGAAAGAGAAAATAAAGGAAATCTAGGGTTCAACCCGTCCTCTCTTCGTCTCTCATAAATGAAACCCTAGATTTCCCATCTGCGTGCTACGGCGAGCGGCGAGCGGCAGCGAGGAGCGAGCGGCGGCGATAGGCGAGAGGTGACGGCGAGCGGCGGCGTTTCATCAAAAGTGACGACGAGTGACGGCGAGCGACGAGCGGCGACAAACGGCGAGCTCGATCCTCTCTGTAAGTTCTCATCTCTCTAAGCTTCATCAAAATTAGGTTTCTTTCATTTTGCTCAAGTTTCTTTAAATTAATTTGAAGAAGACGGTGAAGGAGCTGTGAACTCTGGTCAATTAGTTTTTTTCCCTGAACTAGTTAAACTTATGTTACGAGTGACACAAATTTATCTTATTAATTTGTTACATACATACATAAATTCTTTGCAACCCTTTTTGTGTAGAATTAGTACTGATTTTTAATATCTAATTAGATTTATTTTCTTTAGATTTGTTATAAGAATATAAGGTGGTCATTTCCTTGACAGAATACTAGGAAAGAGTGTTAGTTCTCTTCAGCTCCAATGTTGCTACCTCAAATGTTGCTATTAAACTGAGCAGGGATTACCTCAAATGTTTCATTTTGACATTGAGGACTTAATAGATGTGATCACATAGAGTTTTCATTAATTTATAAGATGTGAAATATCCATTTCTGAAGCATGTAAAAGCTATTAGAACATCACTTTGTTCTGTCATTGAGGAATGAGTCATACTCGTCATGGAAATGGTTACATGTACATACATACATTATTGCCCTTTTTTTAAAGGAAGCTAATTGCAAAGGAGAATATATAATCTGGCAAAGGTAAGTATGCGCTAATGCCCATGGCCTTTTATGGTAACTACTTTATAGTCTTCAGACCAAATCAACTTACTGCTGAAGTGTTTAGGAGTCATTAGCGACAATTCATTCTGGCAAGAAAGAGACTAAGCTAGCTAAAGGGACCTTAATGTGATTTTACTAAGGACTCAAAATTACTAGAATGGCTATATTCTAATTATACCATCTCCAATTTCAAGTGCCTTTCAAGAGTATATGGTACACTCTACAGTTTTAGCTACTTGCTCCATGACCATGGGTTGGATTAATGTTTCCGTAGAAGGTAAAATTGCTGACTTGCATGTATACGGTCCTTTTTTTTGTTGCTAGGTCTCCATCTTTGGATGAGATATCGATCCAACACATGCTATATTTTTGTTTATCTAAGTGAATTTATTTACAACATTTGTAATGTAATGTGACTTTAGAACAGCTAGTGTCATGAAATAGTTAACTACTTGTGTGGATATTTAGACAAAGATGCATTATACAGATAACTGAATTTGTGTTATCTGTTGAATTTTATTTAATTTTATGAATCTTATGTAGTTTTGTAATTTTCATTACAGTTAATGGAGTCTAATTCTACCCATAATTCTATAGCGGATAATGTAGAAGCAGATTCATCTAATGAAGACTTAGAAGACATGTCAGAACACAAAAGAGACACTTAATTACGCAAATAGCAGCTGTCAAATACTACTACCAATACACAGATCATGAAGAGTGTATATGCACGTACAAACACTAAGGGAGTATCAATACATTTACAAAACTGTCTGGATAGTGATCCCTTTACCATGATTTTAGCCAAGATCAAGCACTTAGTTTACTTTCTTCCCCTTAGAATAGCTGGGGCAGACCGTCGATCGAAAACTGAAGGGCTGCCATAAAAGGCAGAGGCAAAAGACTTGTTTTTGTTAGCAGACCAAGAGGTTGATTCACTTTGATTACTGTTCACTGAACTTCTACCTTCTATAATTGTAATAGATCAAAAGATGAAAGGAACTGAGTAAGAAATAAATGACTTGACAAGATTGATAAGCAAAAGGTAAAGAAAAGTTCAACTACAAAAAAATTTAAAAAGGGTTAGTTGTGCTTCAATTCCTTAAAGTCTGATATGCTGAAATTTAAATTTGCCCAAGAAAACTATCCCAAAGTTTAACCATTTTTAACTTTAATATCTCCTGTTAAATTAGTGTTTAGAATTTTGTGTTGGCAGTGAGTATCATGCTCATCAGTTAAATCTTTCTCAATAGTTGTGTTAGCACTTGGTGCGATCTCCCTTTCTTTTTACCAAATTCATCGTTCTCATGCTGTGCTCTTCAGTTCTTCGTATGTGATGTTCATGCTCATCAGTTAAATCTTTCTCAATAGTTGACAGGTGCGTGTGAGAGTAAATGTTAGTGTACTACACATGTAACATGTATTTGTTTTCTTCTGCGGATAGAGATATGAATACATATATTTTCCTGATATTGAAATTCTGAATGGAGTGGTATGAATTAATAGTTGTATCTATTAAAATATGGGTGTAAAGTTGAACTTAGGAGGGCAAATTTCTGTCACAAATCCTGAATCTTTTCTTACAAGATGCATAGGCACATGATGGTTGGACTTAGGACTAGGGAGAATCCCGTCTCACTAGAAAGTCTTGATTCCCAAATAGATATGATTAGTTGAGCTTTCTCATAGTAATCTTCCTTATGAATGTTAACAACAAATAGTAGCAGGATGAAACACTCAATTTGTTGTTAACATTCATAAAATAATGCTATCTTCCTTATGAATGTTAACAACAAATAGTAATCTTCCTTATGAATGTTAACTATATGAGCTTTCTCATAAAATGATGGCATTTTGTTTTAATATGTTTTAATATGTTTCCTTGGACAGGAGTGATAGCTTTTGTTTTTCAAGGTCAGATCGGCATTTTGGTATCTGTCCGCTGATCGTGTTTGCTATTTCAGGTCTATGTCATGCTTGTGAGTTTTAGATGCCACTTTCGTTCACCCACGTCCTGAATGCTGCAATTTGGGAAAACCTTGTATTTTAGGAATGTCCGAGAGATCTCGCTGATATGCGGCGAAGCCGATAGCATTATTTTACGAATCAAGAGTACGTGTCGGCAACGAACAAAGTCTGTGAAAGGATTGGAGTCACTGAAACCTGCACAGAGGAATGCACATAGGAAGGACTGCATAACCAAGTTCTTCGAAAAGGCTGTAAAAAACTCGGTCTTGATGTTGGTTTTGTTGCCTTCTGAAAGCATTGTTTTATTTGCTGCTGCTTTGTTGGAACTTGTAACTCAAGTTTGCATTGTTTTATTTTTTCATGAGAAGCAGTATTGTAGTTCTGCACCTTATAGTCCCTGCCTTTTTATTTAGCTACTCCCGAATCTTCCCTTTTGGTGATCTTAGTTTCCTGTATCAGAATTTCCTCACCGCTTCCGGGGTTTCTCTGCAACAATGTAAAAACTTTAGATTCATCATATAGTTTGTGTTCTTTCTTTTTTAACTTGTAAAGAGTTTTGAATTATAGTGAATTAATGCTCTTTTTACAGTATGGTTTATGCCTCTGCAATTATGTATTAAATGTTGCATGGATGAATTTTTTCATCTGAACCTTTTTTTAGTAATATCAATTTAAATTGGTCATTCGGATTTACAGATTTGATTATTCAAGTAAATGGAAAAAAACCATAAGTTATTAAACGGGTCATTTGGGTTATATGGGTCGGGTTGGGTAACCCGTTTAATAAATGGGTCGGGTCACATTGACCCATTTATTAAACGGGTCGGGTCGGGTCATACTTATATGGGTCGGGTCAAATTTTATATGGGTCGGGTCGGGTCGGGTCGACCCATTTGCCACCCTTATATCTAAGCTAGCATACTGAGTGGTCTCGACGAAGTTAGAAGAACTCAAGGAGCAGTTAGAAGACTATCAGAGGAAGGGATTCATTTGCCCTAATTGTTCATCATGGAGAGCACTAGTTTTACTAATGAGAAAGAATGATAGAAGTGCACGTATGTGTGTGGACTACAAGAAGTTGAACATGTCACTATTAAGAATAATTGTCTGACCCCTTATATTAATGATATGTTCGTTCAATTAGGAGGAGCCACCATGTACCAAGTTAGATCTGAGGTTAGTGCTTTATCAGCTCCAAGTAAAGAAGAAATACATACCCAAAATTGCTTTTCAAAGTACAGCTATTTTGAGCTTCTAGTTATGTCTTTTAATATAACTGATGCCCCATCTATGTTCACATCCTTAATGGATAATATCTTTGTTTCGTACTTGGACAAATTTGTCATAGTCTTCATTGATGACATACTAGTGTATTCAAACAGTTGGGAAGAGCATGATAAGAACCTAAAGGTAGTGGTGGAGTTGAAGAGGAAGGAACAACTATATGGGAAACTTGGGGAATGCAAATTCTAACTGAGTGAGGTTTACTTCTTAGGACATATTGTATTAGCAGCAAGTATAGTCATTGACAGAAAGAAGATCGAGGACGTAGTCAGATGACTAACACCGAAGGATATTACAGAAGACCAGAGATTCTTAGGTTTGGTATGATATTATTAGAGATTCATCAAGGATTTTTTTTCTAGATTGCTGGTCCCATGACCAAGTTAACCAAGAAGAAAGAGAAGTTTGGACCAAAGATTGTCAGGAATCTTTCAAAAAGTTGAAAAAGAGGTTGACCATCACCCTTTATCCTAACCATACCAAAAGGATCAGGAGCTTATGCCATTTTTAATGTTGCATCAGGTAAGGGACTTGGATGTGCATTGATGTAGAAAGGAATTGAAAGGTGATTGCTTATGCCTTGAGCCAGTTGAAGCCTCATAAGCGGGATTATGCCACTCGTGATTTAGAGTTGGCTTGCCGTCATCTTTGCCTTGAATATTTGGAGGCATTAGTGAACGAATTGAGGTCTTCACCGACCAAAGAGCTTGAAGTACATATTCATTCAGAAATAGCTTAACATAAGGCCGAGGAGGTGGTTGGAGTTGCATAGTTATAGATTAAAGTGTTGCCTCTAAGTGGCAGATGGCAATTGATGGTATTCAAAATTGATTCTAGTTTAGTGGAGAAGATCTAGTCCAAACAACCTAGTGATGGATCCAGGAGCTGAAGGAGTTGTTGAGGATTAGTGGAGGACGGACTTACACATTCGTGAGGATAGTAAACTAATGTGTAGAGACCATTTAAGCATTCATAAAGGAGATGTCCATAATGAGCTTTTGATTGAGGCTCATACCTTTGTACACCATGCATCCAGATAATACCAAGATGTATCATGACCTTCGCTAGAGATTTCAGTGGGAAGGCATGAAGGGAGAGATTATCAAGCTCGTATCCCATTACATGACTTGTCAGCAAGTCAAGACCAAGCATTAGAGAGTAGGGGATCTACTGCAGACTTTACCCCACTCTGTTGTGGAAGGGGAAGTATATTATACCATGCATTTTGTGGAAGTGTTACCCAAGTCAGCGCATTTTTACTCTTCAGATCCATGCAGCTTACCTACCATCTTATTTAGAGATACATGTAGAGGATTTTTCACCTTCATGGATTTTGCTTAGTATCATATTCGACAGAGACAACCATTTCTTATCGTATTTTCAGCAAGAGTTGCATGAAACTTGGTCCCTATCTTGGTTTTATTTCAGCATACCACTCTCAAACTAACGGCTAGTCCGAGCATACCATTCAGATTTTTGAGGAAGTGCTGAGAAAATGTATGATAAATTTCAGAGGATCATGGGAGTCTTACATCCATCTTGCAGGGTTCTTATACAACAATAGGTTTTAGTGCAGTAATTAGATAGCCCTATATGAAACGTTGTATGGAGATGCTGTTAGCCTAACAAAACAAAGTGTGGGGCCCACAAAGGTAGGCCCCACAAAGAAAAATGAAATTTCGGTGCCGGTTTCTTTAAAGAATGAAAAAGGTGGCGGGTCCCATAAATATTTATTATTAGTGGCGGGTCCCACTGATAATATTATATTTGTGCATAGTGTTTTCTCAAACACTATAAATAGGGCCCTAAACTCTTAAGGAAATCTCATCCCAGAAACAACTCCTCTCATAAAAGAGTAAGAGAGAAAATACAGAGAGAGATTGTGAGAGTTCTTAGAGTGTATCTGATCAAGAGAGGGTGTTCTCTTTGATCTATTCTTTTGGGATATAAAAGAATTTAGCGTCGTCGTTGCACCGTGGAGTAGCTCCGAATGAGTGAACCACGTATATCTGTGAGTACTCTGGTTGATCTTGTACTTTTATGTTGTGTATTGTGTCTCCGTTAGAGGCTTTATTATTGGTGTGTATCCTAACAACTGGTATCAGAGCCTGACTTTGAGTATATATATCTGCTTATCGTATGCTCTGTGGCTGCCACTAAAAGTGGATCCTCCACATCAGAAAATAAGTTAGATTAATATTTACTCTTTTAAGGCATTGGGCACTATTCACGTGTACGGTACTATTCACGTGTACGGCACTATTCACGGATACGGTACTATTCACAAATACAGTTTGGGAAAGACGTAATCTTTCACCATGGGATCTACAGTTGAAGACAACAGGCTTCGAATTGAGAAATTCGGGGGCTAAAATTTTAGGTATTGGAGGATGCAAATAGAAGACTATTTGTACCAGAAGGATCTCTTCCTACCCCTCCAAGGAGAGGCGGGGAAACCTGAGAAAATGGACGATGATAAGTGGAAGGTGCTCGATCGTAAAGCACTTGCCACCATCAGGCTCAACCTTCACCAACATGTGACTTACAACGTCTCGCATGCGACCACCACCAAGGAGTTGATGGAGACCTTGGAGGCGCTGTATGAGAAGCCGTCTGCTTCAAATAAGGTGTTTCTGATGAAGAAGCTATTCAACTTAAAGATGCAGCAAGGAGCTCGTGTGGCGGACTTCTTGAACGAATTTCAGGCTGTTGTGCAACAGCTTGCTGCAGTGGATCTAAAGTTCGACAACGAGATCCAAGCTCTTCTGCTACTTTCTTGTCTACCAGATTCATGGGAGAATATGGTGATGGCGGTGAGCAACGCTAATGACAATGACAAGATGAAGCTCGACACAGTGGTTGGGGCAATTCTGGATGAAGAATCTCGCCGCGAAGTCTCAGGAGCTGAGGCTTCTAGTAGTGGGAGTGCTCTGCATATCGAAGCACGAGGGCGTGCACAGAAGAATGGTAGGGAACGACGAGGCCAATCAAAATCCAGAGGGAAGTCTAAAGGGCCTAACCCGAATGGTTACGGTGAAGGGAAGTGCTTCAGATGCGGAAAGAAGGGCCACTTTGCACGAGACTGCAGAGTTACTGTTCCAGCATCAACAGGGGATGATCGGGATGACGGTGCAGCCAATCTCATGCACGAGACGGATTCGGATGCACTTCTCCTATCCCTAGAAGACAAAAGCGATGCGTGGGTCATCGACTCTGGCGCATCTTTTCATGCAAGCTCACAACAAAAGCTGCTTTCATCGTTCGTGAAGAAGGACTTGGGGACAGTCTATCTTGGCGACGATCAACCTTGCAAAGTTTCCGGGAAGGAAAATTGTACCCTCAAGATGGAGGGCGGGACCACCTTGACGCTGAACGACGTTCGGCATGTACCGGATCTCATGCGAAATATTATATCAGTCGGGCAACTGACTGACTCCGGCTACAGAGTATCCTTCGAGCAGAGAAGCTGGAAGGTGTCCAAGGGTGCCCTGGTGGTGGCACACGGCAAACGCGAGGTGTCTCTCTACATCGCCAACGGGAAGATCGACCACTTGCTTGCCGCAGGACAAGCATCATCATCATCATCCATCGACTGCATGACTTGGCATCGACGACTTAGCCACATGAGCGAGAAGGGGATACAGATTATGGCCGCGGGAGAGAGGCTTCCGGGTCTGAACAAGATCAATCTGACTTTCTGTGAGGACTGCATCCTAGGCAAACAAAAGAAGGTGAGCTTCAACAAGACCGAACCGGCTCCAAAACTGCAGAAATTGGAGTTGGTGCACACCGATGTGTGGGGACCTGCGCAAGTCCCATCTGTTGGCAACTCTCTTTATTTTGTCACTTTTATTGATGATGCTACTAGAAAACTGTGGGTGTTCTTCTTGAAGCACAAGTCAGATGTTTTTATCATCTTCAAGAAGTGGCTTGCCTGTGTGGAGAATGAAACAGGCAATAAGCTGAAGTGCCTAAAATCTGATAATGGAGGCGAGTATTGCAGCCAGGAGTTCGAGAACTTTTGCTCGTCCCGTGGGATTCGGAGACTGAAGACCGTCCCAGGCACACCTCAGCACAACGGAGTGGCGGAGCGCATGAATCGCACTATCTTGGAGCACGCCAGAAGTATGAGGATCCACTCCGGATTGCCCAAGAGTTTTTGGGCCGAAGCTGTCAATACTGCTGCATACTTGATCAACCGCGGGCCATCCGCGGCTCTTAGTTATGGGATACCTGAAGAGGCTTGGACCGGAAAGAAGCTGAAGCTAGAGCACTTACGAGTATTTGGTTGTGACGCCTATGTCATGACCAATCCTGCAGACCGGTCAAAGCTTGATCCAAAGTCAAAGAAGCTCTCTTTCATCGGCTATGGAGGAGATGAGTATGGGTACCGTTTCTGGGATCACGATGTGCGCAAGGTGGTGCGTAGTCGTGACGTCGTGTTCCATGAGAATGCGGTGTACAAGACCAAAGAGGTGAGTGGGAGTCAGCTATCTCCCCCTCTTTTTCCAGATATTCCTGATAGTGAGGACGACGGTGAGATACCAATCAGCATAGAAGACGGAGACCAAGAGAACGTGTGGGATGCACAGCAACAGGATCCAGCAGAGTTGCCGATCGTAATTCGCAAAGCTCCAAGAAATCCAAAGGTGCCAGAGAGGTACCTTTCCACCATAAATTATCTTCTCCTGACTGACAGTGGTGAGCCAGAGAGCTATGAGGAGGTACAGCAGACCGGCAAAGCTCGGGGCGAGTGGGAGTCTGCCATGGAGGAAGAAATGAAGTCCTTGATGAAGAATGGGACTTGGGAGCTCGTAAAGCTTCCAAGAGGGAGAAAGGCTCTTCACAATCGGTGGATTTATCAGGTCAAGGATGAAGCCGATGGACGGAGACGCTACAAGGCGAGACTTGTTGTAAAGGGCTATGAGCAAAAAGCAGGGATAGACTATTCTGACGTTTTTACTCCCGTCGTCAAGTTGACCACGATCCGAACTGTGCTGAGCATTGTGGTAGTTCGAGATCTCCATCTAGAGCAGATGGATGTGAAGACAGCATTCCTTCATGGAGATTTGGAGGAGAAGATCTATATGCATCAACCAGTGGGCTTCGAGGAACGAGGCAAAGAGGGTCTCGTGTGTCGCCTGCGCAAGAGCTTGTATGGCCTGAAGCAAGCTCCGCGACAGTGGTACATGAAGTTCGAGAACTTTATGGAGGAGAACGGTTTTCTCAAATGCGACACAGACCACTACTGTTTTATCAAGAGATATGGCGAATCCTATGTAATACTCTTGATTTATGTTGATGACATGTTGATTGCAGGGCCTGATTTGGCCCGCATTGAGGAACTCAAGGGGCGTCTCTCCGAGTGCTTCGAGATGAAGGATCTGGGTCCAGCAAACCAGATTCTGGGGATGAGGATCATCAGAGACAGATCAGCACGGAGGCTGAGGTTGTCTCAGAAGGCCTATATTGAGAAGATTCTTGAAAAGTTTGGCATGGAGAAAGCTAAACCGGTGGGCTCGCCGTTTGCAAGTCATTTCAAGCTATCGAAGACCCAAGCACCAGAGACTGCTGAAGAGCATGAGTTCATGGCCAACATACCATATGCATCTGCCGTCGGGAGTTTGATGTATGCGATGGCGTGCACGAGGCCAGATATTACACAAGGAGTGGGAGTTGTGAGCCGCTTCATGAGCAATCCAGGGAAGCAACACTGGGGTGCGGTCAAGTGGCTTCTACGCTACTTGAGATGCTCGTCTGACCGATGTCTTGAGTATGGCGGGATAGATTTGCAGCTAGAGGGCTTTTGTGATGCAGACTATGCCGGGGACATAGACTCGAGAAGGAGTACGAGTGGCTACATCTTCATTTTGGGTGGTGGAGCGATAAGTTGGAGATCCAAGTTACAGGATACTGTGGCTTTATCGACAACCGAAGCCGAGTACGTGTCTGCAGCAGAGGCAGCAAAGGAGTTGCTATGGTTGAAGGCTTTTCTTCTCGAACTTGGAGTAAGCTTTGAGAAATACTTCATCCACTGCGACAGTCAGAGTGCCATTCACTTGTCAGAGAACGACGCATTCCATGCTCGGACCAAGCATGTTGACGTGAAGCACCATGCCATACGGAGATGGCAAAGCTGGGACGAGTTCAAGCTTGTGAAGATTGATACGAGGTACAATCCAGCCGACATGCTGACCAAGCCAGTTCCGCTCGAAAAGGTGAGGCTGTGTGCAGCCTCATATGGCATTCGTTGAGAATGTTGAGGATCGTGCAAGACGCCAAAGATACAAGACATCCGGATGATGCAACCAAGAAGGGTGTGAAGATATGATTGATACTTAATCAAATCTTCAAGTGGGAGATTGTTAGCCTAACAAAACAAAGTGTGGGGCCCACAAAGGTGGGC